>WAAE01004649.1:0-33424 GCA_013400495.1 Nicator chloris
AAAAAAAAGAAAAAGAAAAAGGCCTGTCCCAAAGTGCCAAGAAGGTTCTGCCAGCACCTCCCCTGCCTTCAGTAGGTCCTCAGACCAAAGCTTTTCAAGACGTTTATTTTCATGGTTGGTTTTGCAACCACGGCTTGAAACTGAGTCAGTTTCCTGCTGGTCTGCCTTCCTCTGACTGAAAATATTAAAACCAATGCATCACAGTGGAGATATGCAGGATGAGAACAGACTTTCTCCTGAGATAGTATGACTGACTTGAGGACTGAGCTATCACACAAACATTTTTCTCCCTGTGCGGTGTGTTGTCTTCCAGGATGAATTCAGAGGGGTGTTAGCCCCCATCCTGCTCTCTGTAAATTGTCAGTGATGCAATTTTCTTCTCTACTTAGTCCTGAACAGTTGAACCTACTGAAGATGACTTCTATTCACAGGATTTTCCCAGTCATGCAGGCTGAAAGATATATTGTCCCCTCATCAATAAGGCAGGAATTTATGCTGCCTGAGAGAAATGTGCCTATTTTGACTCAGGAATAGAGGCTCAATTTTGTCTTCACAATGGCTGCCCTTCAACTGGGTGACCCTGAAGAGCTAGCAAGGATCTGTAGACCTTGGGTGTTTCAAAGTGAACATAACTATGGGCTAAGGATCTCATTATAAAACAAAAATATCAGTCCCTATTCCCTTGACTCAGGGTTGTTTGCCTTGTCTGCAGAGATGTGCTACAGGTCCATAATCCTCAAGGCTGGACAAGTTTCCTAACAGATCCCAAAACCTGATCAGCTGGACAGGACAAATTCAGAAGATCCCACGTGCCACTGCTATGCACAGAGTGCTGAGTCAATAAAGACTGCAGTCATTGAACTGCCAGAATACCAGGTCTGCAATTACCTTTGGGTAGGATTTATAGCTAGCATGTCTCAAAGTGTTCTAAACTGGTTCAGTGTGTCCTTACTTTTTAACTTACTGCCATATGTACAGTACTCTGCTTCAGTTCCTGGACACCTGAAAAGCATCAGAGAATCCAAGGAGCAGCTACATAGAATAGTCCACACAGAGGACTCTGCTCTTTCCCCCCATAGATTGTAATCACTTGCCAAGCAAATGAAAGAATTCTAATGAAAAAGCTTCCTAAAAATACAAGACATTCAAACTGAAATATCTTCCAGCTCTGAATTAAGAGAGAGTCCTACCTCTAAAGAAACTATTACTGTTTAGCAGAAAGAAAATATAAGGTTATTTTGAAAAGGGTTTATAAACCATTGAAAAGAATATAAACCATTTAGAGGAAAAAGAATTACAAGAAAATCAGTCACAGGCTCAGTTTCTGACACCATAAAGATATGACACAATAAATAGTACAGTACACATGGAACACACGGGGAGCTTCTCTCCTTCCCTTCAGACTGTAGATACCCCTGTCACAGAAGACAAAGCTGGCAGCTCACCCTTGCCATGTCACACCCTGTGTGCTTCTAGGTGTTTCAGGGAAGGTGTTGGAGTGATGAGAACATGTCTAAGATGTGGAAACACACCTGTATCACATGGGCTGACTTACCCACCCAAGTAACTGATTAAAAGCTGAGAAGACAGGCAAATTGGATTTTAACTGCTCTTGACTGCTAGATTTCAAACTCAGACCTCTCTGAAGTACCTAACTTAAAGCTGCTGCCTGACACTGAACTCCAAGTTATCTTTACATACTCTTTCAAACAGAATCTCTTCTTTGTGCAAACACCCCTCACAATATACACATATTCTGAAATGCTTTTGAAAACTCTGTTAATAGGAGAAAAATTGCTGTTGGAGGAGACTTCTCCTCATAGGGACCCAAACCCCAAAGAAGCACTTTCCTGCACATAAGCAAGAAATATGTAAAGCCTTATCTTCTTTAGCATGAGGAGCAGAGCTCCATTTCGGCTGAGTCAGGCAGCCCAGAGCCACCTGCCAGCCACCACAGCCACTGGTAAATGTTGCACTTCTTATCTCCAGCTCCTCATTGTGATTTCACTTTGAACCCCTGTATAGCTCTGCTCCTTACTGTCGCCTGGACAAAAGCGAAAGTGCTACCACAAGAGAATTTTACTTTAGTCATTACATGAAACCAGGCAGAAGGCAGGGACAGAAATCCGTGTTACCTGCAGGCTGCAGGTGGAAAGCATGCAGAACTTGAAACACTCTTAAAATTATTTTTATATATTTCTCATGTTCATATCATATGGATTTTACATCTTGTTTTCAGTAGAATCTTATTTCTCTAAATGATTTTTCTGGAGAATAGCTTTTAAAGCTGTTCCTTATGAACGGCAAACTGTAGGTTTGTGCAAACCATGTGGAGTGTAGGAATAGATGGTGAAACAAAGCAAACAAGGGAGGGAAAAAAGAGAGGGTGGGTGCCTTGATTAAAAAATAGAGCATGCCAAGATACTCATTTCAATTAAAAAAAGATATCTCAGGGACAGTGTTGGTGTTGTTAGCTTCCCTCTGAAACTCACATTGGTTTATATCAGCTTATTGATTCTATTCTGCTTACAGGAAAAAGCTTAAAAATGGTTTCACAAAACAGATGGAAAGTATTGGTATCATTTAGCCCATTAGATATGATTGTTTCTTTACAGCATCTAAAAATTCTTTGAAGTTAATACTACAAGTGAATCATATGAATTTCAAAAAAAGAAAACATACACCTATGAAAGTAAAACAATTTGAATTGGAGTTTGGGTGAATAACCTGGGTAGGAGTGTGTGTGTTTTGACTACTTTAAAAGTAAACTTACAGGGAATAATTTGGGGGAGAGGTGGGGAAGAGGCAGGCTTGGAAGAAGCCTGAGGTCATTTCTGGAATCATACATCATTTTGAGACAGTGAGTGTCCTTGTTGTGGTTTGAACTGAGATTTCAGAGTCCTGAAAGAAGGTCATACAATCTCCTTCTGCGCCAGTGCCTCTGATACAAAATGCAGCTAGTTGTTAATCTGTCTCTCAGGGGTATTTTGGAGTTCTCAGATGCTACTCTGACATTTGTGACAGGTGCCATGGAGGCCCAGAATATCTCGGAGAGTATTGTAGCGAGCCTAAACAGATGTTGTGGATATATGGATTACACAAGGACTGTCTTATTAGAACTAAAAGTGCTACATGCATCTTTCTGTTCTAGGTACTACGTGCAAGTTGTATGTGTGAAGGAGAGTCACAGGAGAATAATGAGTACAGATCATTAAAGAGATAACAGGTTTTTGAAGTGACATTCCCCCGGGGAAAAGTGATATATAATGATTTGCTCTGTTTGAGAGGTCTGACGGAGGTTGGCAGCTAAGTGGAAAAACAGCATGCTTGCCAAAAGGGGTCATGTGCCCAGGGTTCAAGAGCTGATGCATCATACCTGCAGGGACCCTGCATATTGAGAGGTGAGTGTGCAAGTGTAAAGTATTCCTGTTGCCTCCTGATTTTCTGATAGGTCTTTGTTCAGTGAAAGCCAGATGCTTAGCAGTTAACTCAGAGAATGTTAATGCTTCCAGGCTTTATTGCAAAAGCTTTATTGATGGGGGAAATGGGAACGGGTAGACTGAAGTGCTGGAAACCTCTAAGCAGCAATACCCTGACCCCAAGCAAATACAGTTTACCATGCAGAAACGTCCTTTTGCTGGCATGATTTATGTCATCTGAGAAAGCAGTTTAATTATCCCAGCAGAACACATCCAAGCTGCTGGATAACATCAATAAGTTACAAAGAGGCTGTAATCTGAACCCCTGGTCTGAAGGTTCAAAAAATACAAAAGGAAAATGTGGAGAGCACGAGGTCTCGGAGCGGGAAGCTTGTAGAAGCTCAAGCAGTGATCATCACTATGGAAAGTCTGTGGCAGTTACAGAAGTGGTAACTGGTCCCCTTTTCTTCATGTACACCAAGTGTCTGTGATGATGGGACTTGGCAATGTCATCGTCTATGTATAAACAACAGCACTGTTTGTAATAAACACGCATATTTCACGCTACTGTGCCAACTCTGCTGTCTATCAAGCCATATGCTCTTGCAGAGGGCGTCTGAACTAAGTACAAACTGCTTATCTGTGGGATAAGGGAGAGATGTAGCACCCCATTACAGGAACATTCCAGGCACAAGGAGTTTCTGGCCTGAAACGCTTGATGATTTTGTTTGGTGTGTAAAATGGACAGAACAAGACTGAACTTTCCTTTAAAGCCCCGGCATGATTACTCCCAGACAAAGAGAAGCAGAAAATCATCCAGGAAATTCCTCATTCACCTGCTCTAAAGGTTATTCCAGAACTTTCAGAAGAGGGAGTGGAGGAGAGGGAGGGGGAGAAAGATGTTCACAAAGAACTGGCTGTGAAGGCAGCCCTTGGAGATATGCTGGAAACTCATCAGGATGAGTCTGGAACAAGCAATATTTCCAATTATTTGTCATACTTATTTTTAAGTTTAAAAATACTATGGCTACTTAACTTTTTTTTTAAAAAGCACCACACATGAATCTTTGATGCTCCCTGGTTTTCACATATATTGGGAGCTCAACAGTACAAGTTGGAATCCCTTCTACTTTTTTGCTGTTTTTGTTGTTGTTGTTGGTTGGTTGGTTTTGGTTGTTTTCTTTTTTTCCCCCTTTGAAATGCGCACGCAAGTTTTCCTCAAAATACTTGCCAATTCTGAATCAGTGCCTGGGGGAGAGGGTTCCCTCTCCAGCGTTGCCCGCAGCCGGTGGCTAGCAGCAGCAGCCCCCCGGGCAGGCGCATCCCATCCCCGCTCTGGAGCGGGGCGTTCCGCCGCACACGGAGCAGAAGCAGGGCTGCGAACCTGACAGATGCCCGCCCAGCCGTGCTGGGCTGAGGGACACTTCGCATAGAAATTATTTTTGAACTTTTTCACCTCCTAGCCTCGGAAGTTTGGAGCAAATAGTAGTCGAGCATCCAGAGTACATCAGCTGTAAAGACGAGTCCTTCCTGCCCCCACATTCCCGTAAAAAACCCGAAAAACCACTTGGGGAGGGAGCCGTCTCTCCCCGTGGGCGCTGCCCGCCCCGCGGTGTCCCGGGGGTGCCGTACCGCTCGCCATCCCTACCTTGTCCCTCTTCAGCAGCTCCAAGATGTAGCTGAACCTGGTGCTGTCCGCGGCTGCCTCCATGGCCCCGCGCTCCGGGCGGGATCACGCCGTCCCTGCGCTCCCTCCGCGCCCGCAGCGCGGCCCCGCTCCCGGTGCTCTCCGGGGGACGGCCGTCGTGGTGCGACAGATGCTCTGCCCGCCCACCCGCTCACCGGACACAGGATGCTCGTGAGAACCTCTCATCCCGGAGCGTGGCGGCAGGACTGCCAGGCACCTGGAGGTGCCCAGGAGCACCGCCTCTGCTCAGAGCTCTGTTAAAGCTGACAGAGTTACACCTACTTGTGGTCTCATCAAATCTGAGCGATGCTGTATCAATCACTGAGCCTGTGGCATTGGGCTGGTGCTGGTGCACGCCCCTCAGGGCAGCATGCCGCTTTTCAAAGCACAGCTTGTAGTGGATGTATGCTGAGGAACAGCATTTGTACATTTGTACCCAGGCTCCATCTGCTTTTCTTACATTCTAAGCTTTTGTTTAAATGACAAATTATGTCTAAACAGAGAACACCTACTAATGTGCACGTATGATCTGTCTCGTGTGTTTGCACCCGACTGGTGATGTCTTTGTGGGGTAACTCAAACAAGAGGAAATCTTCCCATCACCTCTTTTTCTTCATTCCAGGCCTGATGCAGCTTCTAGGGATGAGATGGATACAACAAGCTTGTATACAACTGAGACAGAAAAACTGGTCCCAGCAACTCGAGTACCCTCCTCTGCTTGATGAAGGCAACCCACAGTCCCACTGAAATGTTCACACCAGACAGGAGGATCAGCTATCAGGTGAGGGACTGCACAGCCACTCAGACACAGTGGGCAAGGAGGTTCACAGGACAGCTGGGGAATGGTGTTTGACATGGGCAGACATCACATTTCTGCTCCGTGCCTGTCCCCACTCCAGGCCTTGTAGACACCTTGCTTCTGGTAGAGGAACCACAGTTCACTTCAGCCAGCAGTGGCTCATTTCTTCCTGTTCTGGAGTCAAACTTCCCCAAATGCAAAGGTCCCAGCTGCCTGCAAGACCTGGGGGAGAGGGACAGGTGAATGGCCAGCCCACTGCTGTCTCACCAGTTCTGTGCTAAGCTGAGAGGTGGAAGGTGACAAGCCCTTCTTACACTGTAGCTATCAGGTAGCCCATGGAGCACATCACCCCTGTGTGGTGAAAACGCACCAAAGAGTATTTTATAACAGTATAATGTATCCCCTCAGAGGCTGCATTTCCTAAAATATTGATATAGTAGTAATGTTATCTCAAATTCTCTCTACAGGTTACTCACTGAAACAGTATATCCTTCCTTTCTCAGGAAAAGAGACGCATGAATAGCTCGAGACTTTTCTGTTACTAGATATTGTACAATTATGTATATCAAATGACTCATTAATCAAATAGCTCATTATTATGATATAGACAGGCTATCAATGCTCCACTTCTTGCTTTTGTGCAAACAGCCCAGGAATAAACAAAGGGCAGTGGCACTGGGGACAGTCATGTGTCATCACCCACACAGCTGAGAAGTCCTCCATACAAAAATTCAGCTCAGTGTGAGATATTTTGCTTCCTGGTCTGATTTCAGATCACCAAATGGCGGTCATGTAGGAAATTTTCACTACTGTAATTTCTTTTTTTCAGTGCTGATTGCTGGCAGAGAACAGAGCTGGCTGAGGCGAGGACAAGGGACTGCCTGAAGGAATACCCAAGCTGCTCAAGTCGAGTAGTCATCTGCAGGAAGCCATGCTGGTGCTGGCCTCAGCAACAGCGGCACTCCTGTGTCAAGGAAGGTTGTACCATGATATCGGTGTGAATCTCCAAATGATAACCGGCACCAAGAGCAAACATACCTTTGGCCCTACAGCTCCGTAATGACAGGCTGTGTGAAAAGCCAGGGAATTTACAACCCTTTGTGCTCCACAGCACAAGCTGTTTACTCCACAGGAACCCTTTCAGCGGAAGGCACACCTGCACCTGAGTCTCACCACAGCTTTGTCATGTTCTAGTTAAGCAATCCCCAACAGCCATCAGCCAAAGCATGTGAGACAAGAGTCTCCTCCGGTGCATGCACCATGGATCTGCTCCAAATCAGAGTTTTGTCTTCTGTTCTTTAGCCACAAACCACACCAGTATTTTGAACTACGTGGTCTGAAATTCTGGCTGCTGTTTCATGATTTTTTTTTCTTCAACAGTTGGATTTGTGTTGTGGGTTTGTTGGTTTTTTTCTATTTCTGCCAAACCTTGTAGGTTATGGCCAGCCTGGGCTGCAATTCAAGGACTTAGGACAAAAAAGGATGATTCCTTATTCCTCCTCCTTCACCTCATCGTGTCCCACTTCCATAAATTGATAAATGTAAATGTAAGTGTAAATGTAAATGTAAATGTAAAGAGATGTAAATAGCTCAAGTCATGAAATCAGCCAGGGCAAGAAGGATACAGGAGAAGATGGAAGAAGCTGATGGTTCTTTCATGATCTCTTCTTGGAATGGTTTTGTTTCAGGATTAGCTCTGTTAGCACTCCAGGTTCAGATGGCTGCCAGTGATATTTAAGCATGAAGAAGCCACAAACCACTTTTGCATTGATTTCACAGCTTCAGCAATGGCATCCTCCCAAGCAGCTCTAGCCAGGATGGCCTACATGTCCCTGCATGACAGATCTCTCTGCCATCAGCCCAGCAGAAAATAGTTTTTCTGCAAGTCCAGCAAGCCTGAGCAGAGCCTTGTGGACAGTTCACCATCATTTACACAAGCTCTCTCCATATATCCAGACCAGCTAGGAATTTGGGACTATCCTCTGCAGAAGATATCGATTCCTGTAGCCATTCTGAGGCCTCCTTTTTACTTCCCCTTGGATAGTAGACAGTTTGTGCTAGCCTTTGTCTTGAGTGGCAGAAGGCTGACAGGGGAATGTGCACTTGGAAGGCCATAGACAGATGGAGAAGCTTCACGTTGCAGCTGGTGGCCCGGGAAATTTCACCCCTCTTGGTAACTGATGGCTCTGTTTTACACAACCTTTACTGAGGTGAGTTGTATGTTGAAAATAGCTGAGAGCTCCTCACCTGTTCCACATAAATCCAAGATATGAAATTGCTTTTCATACTTCTCCTTCTATTGTTTTGAGTTTTATATCAGCTTCTTTCTGAGGAACCAGGATGTCTGAAAATCAGTTCAAACCTTCTATTGTCATGAAATTATCTGAGAGTATGTCATATTAAAGTGAAACATATAGGATCATATTTGTTTTTTGTTACTTAAACTTGAAGCAGCTGTCCAAAAAAATAAGGATACCAGACTACCAAATTATATAAACTAATTGGTATAATGTTATATCAGTGGAAAAACTGGTCCTGTATTTCAATCCTGAAACGTCATGCAACACAGAGTTCTGCTGTGGCATGTTGGCACACAAAGCACAAAGGAAATTTGTGGTCCCTGACTTGTGAATTATGTTGATTCTCCCAGGAAAACAACGACAGCTCTAGATTTCCTTTTGATCTCTTTCTCCCTTAGTTGACTTCTAAACGAAATCTGAGCAGTGAAGCCTACTCAGATGCTTTTGTCTTTCTGTTTCCCTAGGACTGTGATGTATTTTTCCATTTTCATTGCACAGGGAGTCCAGCCCAGCACACACTCCCAGTAGCTGTTTAGCACCATGGTGAGACGGGTCATCTCCCTCTGTGCTCCTGTAAATACACTTGAACTTGTTGGCCATCATCACCTGAGGAAATCTACTTAAATGGTGTTTGAAACCAGTTGCAGGTGGTGATATGGTTAAGGGCTAGCACAAATAATTCAGTATAGAGGAGAGAAAGAGCACTTCCATTTTATAGTGTGCAGGGGACATGTGGATCTGTGTAGATGCACTTTCATCTCAGACAACTCCTATGTCACTGAACAATGGAGATGCAAGAAAGGTGATGTTAAAGATAGTAGAAAACTCTGCTAGTATTCAGCATGAAATGCTTCACTGTTGAATTGTACACATGAGCAAACTTTTGAAATCATGGACAAAACACCTCTGAAGTGCGAGTGTGCATACCTCTGCTAAGGACTGTGACCTGCTTTCATTCTCGGAACAGCCTTCAGAGGATTGCATCCAGCTTGAGTAATATGAAAGAGAATCCATGTGAATAGTTTATGAATTTTGTATAAACTCCTTCCTTCTGTGGGGAGTGATGTAGATGTGAACTGTCACTGGCAGAAAAAGAATTGCCATGAAACAGATGAGACCTTCTGATGGCTGGAAAGGTGTTGCAAGCAGGACAAATGAGACTACATTATTTCAAAAAGCACAGTACTTGCGTGCAGACCTAAACCTCTCCCTGCAATAAACCCCATCCCTATAATTTTTCTAGGAATCACAGGGGCACTTTCCCCCCATTTTTTTCCCCACTTGTGCTGCTCTGGGGTAAACAGAGAAGCAAAAGTTTCCAAAGTCTCTTGACAATCCGTCAGAAAACTGTCTGCTTCTGCATCTCTTCCACATTTTAACTGAGGTCCTTTTAAAGATGGCCAATTCCTGCACCTTCACCCTGACAACCATGTTAATAAATTCCACTCAGGATTCAGATTTAGCCCGGGATCCCCAGATCTCTCACATGATGCAGCTGCCAAATCACATCTTTCTGCTGGAGAGTTTGATTTTTACCTCTTCAATGTCCCTAAACTTCCTTAGGGATCTAATTTTTACCCCCCATCACCACAGACTGAAACGGGGTTTTCTTTATTTTTATATACTTTCATCTAATAGAAAATAGCAAAAAACATGAAGGTCACTAAACACACAGGACTTAATATGGCCAATAAACAGCAGGAGATACTGAAGCAATTCTGCTGCTGCTCTGTGGCTGACACAACATACTTGTTTGCCAATGGCTTGCACAACATACTTGCTTTCTTCTGCCAGTGGCCAGAAGAAAGATTCTCACTGTTTGCCTGTACCTCTCATTTCCCTTACTTCTGGCTTTAAGTCCTTGGGCACAGGCAGATGTAATAAAATTAAAAAGTGAATTCCAAATCCACAGTATATTGGAGCCAGATATTTTGTTCTACTGTGCTCAGACCTGTTTGACACTGGAGATACCTATCTCTAGGCTTTTTGTCTTGCTCCCTTTGAAGACCTCTCTTCAAGTTCCATTAATATATTCATTCGGTATTCTTGAGACAGAAGCACACAAAATAAAGTACAGAGAGAAAACTGAATCTGCACTGTTTGAAAAATTATCTTTATGTATGATTTCCTCCTAGCCTGTCCCATGTGACACTAGCAGAGTATCACATGCCCCTGGGAACAAGCTCATTTAAAAAATATGGGTTAAGTATGTAGACCATTATTAATATTTAATGTATTGAGTACGTTATTAGATATTTATGAGGAATAAGCTAAAGTACATAATTATGCATACCATGAATATATCATGTAATTGCCATTTTTTGTTGCAACTGCAGTTGATCAAGCTTGACAATACAAGGAGAATTTGGGGTATCTAGAGTTTTAACAAATATTAATTGAGCAAAAAACAGCAAGTTTGAATCTATTAATTTACTGATTCTATTCAGTTACTTAAAACAATGTGCCTAATGAAGAAATCAGAGACATGCAAATCAGAGAAAGATAAGGGAAAGATGAGCACTGCTGAGATCTGCATGCAAATGTTGTCATGTATGTTTTAGTAATTTTGTGTGTTTTGCAAAAGGGGCAGGTCTGTAACTGGGAAGGCTCTGAAGAATGAAGCATAGCCACGAAATCTTTTTAGGCTCAGCTGGCCTTCAGACACTATTAGGCCCTTCTACAAAGCCTGTGGAATTCATGCCTTCAAGGTTTAAGTGTGTCAGTTGGGCTCCTGCACTTTTCTTTCAGCTTAACTATACCAGGATTAGGTTTGAGTTAACTTTCCTTTTTCAAAATGGCATGCTGTGCTCCTACAATGAAATTCATCCCCTGCATTTACCCATGGGTTAATAAAGTCTTTAATCCCCTCTAAAGGTGGATTAAGCTCCCTGCAGAATGACTATGCACAGAGCAAGGTGGATGCAGACCCTGCTGTGCCCAAGGGCTGACCCTCCCACTGTCACACAGCACCAGAACGAGCCTAGCCTCGAGCCTGCCCCTTTCCCTGTGTGCCCGCCGGGCACCTGAGGCTCTCCACACCAATAACTCCATTTAACACCAGTATCCAGCTGGGAGCAGCATTTAAGCATTTGTCATGCTGCTGGAGTACCTACCTGCAGGAGCACTGACTCTGCAGCCTCTGGGCAGGCAGCACTGCTCTGCTGAGAGTTCCTGTGCCTCCTTCCACCTCTGAAGGCTGACAAAGGCACTGGTGACCTGTCAAAGAACAAGTGGCTCAAACAAGGTTGGTTTATATATACAAAGGGATGTGCATCACAGAGCAAAAGGTCAGAAATGTCACTTGGGGGAGTTTGTCTGAAATCACTGCAAACAAACTTGTTCCTTTCAGTGTTAATAAAAAGCCAAGGGCAGAGTACTGTGACACTCCTGCTCCCTGGTCCCATTGTGTGGAGTGTGGAGAGGATGTGGAGCATAAATTTGTCCTGGATCTGAGACTGATGCTAAGGTTGGCCAGCAGCATTTGTTTCAAACCCCCAAATCATGGCTCTGCCTAGTTCCCAGTAGTGTGTGCTGCTATCCAGGGCAAACAAAGCACCAGGAGGTGCAGAGCCAGGCACAGGGTGCAGAAGCAGAGAGCCATGGCTCCAGGTGTTGTCCCACAGATACCACTGAGCAAAGTGAGCAGTTGCCAACCTTGCTGTGTGACCTTGGTCACCTTCATCTCATGGGTCACAGGCAGAAGCACAGTCCCTCATCATGTGAGTCCCTGCCATGGGTCCACAAGTACTCACACACTATTCTGGAGTTTCTAGAAAGTGAAGTCTCCCTGGATTCCTATGCCAATTTCTTTTCATTCCCTTGTCTTCTACAGACTGCTTGACCACTACAAAAGTTTTCTACAGCATACTAGAAAAGGCCTCCTTGATGCAGCAGCCTAAGTGAGGGGAGCAGACCTCCCTCCAATTCAGTTACAACACACCAAATCCACAGAGGCACACTCACTTTGCCCTGCTGTGGACAGGAAAAGTCAAACGAATGTTAGCGTGCCAAGGGTGACTCCCCTCAGTGCCCTCCCAAATAACTTGTTAGGCAAGGTTTTGAAAGAGGTTAAAGATAGACAACTCATAGTAGTTTGGAATACTGCATTATTTATGACATTTTTACTGCATTTATGTTGAACTGAGATGTGTAAAATGTTGGCAAAATGGACATTTTAACCTGGTTTAATTTTTTTTTTTTACCATTAGTTTAAATCAAACAAGAATAATCTGTTCCTGACTGACAGCAATAGACGAGCAGAAGTGTTTAGGCTGGAGCTGTCTCAACCCATAAGACAAGGCACACCCAAAGTGCCTGAATCTTCATTTGCCAGAGCTTCAGTGAAGTGACTGAGATTGGAGCATTTACTTATTAAAAAGACCCAAAAAAACACCAAACAAACAAAAAAAAACCATACCAAAAGACTTGCTTTATGTCCCTGTTGACTCCAAATCCAGCTAGCATCAAAAAGCACCAGAAAGCTCAGTTTGTTCTGACAGGACAAGTGGCCTGTGGGTAGCTGGGGTAGGCTGGGCAGCCAGTAAGGGGATGGGAGGGGGGTCCAGTCCAGACTGGCTATCATATCAACAGCTGCTGCAGAATTTAATTTCCTTTTATAGAAGGGAAACTGTGGGAACTGTTGCTCTCCATAGTCAGTGGAGCCTTTGGCTTAAAAAACTGCCCTCCCTGGGGAACAGATGCTACGTAACCTTTTAAATGCCTGCGTGTTTGCTCAGGTTTCTGCTGCAGCCAGAAGCAGTGGGCTTGTGTTTGCTTTATCCAGGGACCTGCCTGTGAAGCCTGCCTTTTCCGTGGCTTCTGGGCCATGACTTGGAGTCACAGGAGATGAGGAGGCCTCCAACAGTCCCGAGAGACTACAAGCAGAGGGTAAGGGAAAGGCAGCTTTAGGCCCATCCAGGGCAGAAGGAGGAATGTGCCAGGAGAAGGAGGAATGCGCCAGGAGCATACCTGCTGCTATGCACAGGGCCCCACGGAGCAGAGCACAGATGCCTGGCCGGGTCCGTGCAGGTGGCCACTGAGCTCAGCAGCGATCGCAGGGCTGCGATCACGGCTTTCCCAGCAATAGCTGCTGTTCCCAACTCGTGCTCAGAGCTGGCGACGCCCCTCAGCAGGGAGGAGTGTGCATCCCGGGCAGAGCAAACGTGTGCCTCTGCTGCTCCCTTGTTCCTGTGTTTAATCAAAAGTTGCATAAACCAGGGCGGGCAGAAGGGAAGGGGACAGGACTTGCCTTACGGCCAGGGAAGCTCACCTTGATAACACAGTTAACACCCTTTCTTTCGATGCCCACCATCGCAGTCCGCACTTGTACCAGCAGCCCCTCATTCTGTAGAGTGAAGTTGTTTGAGGCTGGAGTTTTTTTAAACTGAAAAGAGATGTCAAGGCATGGAGCCACCAGAAAAAATTGGTGGTAGTAGCAGTTTGCACGGTCTGCACAGGAAGCTATCTATAGCAACTGGGAAGTCACAGAGGGCATGTTATCACCGCCCTGCAGGACTCATTCTGGCCACATACAGGGAGTTATATATAGAGCTGTATACAAAAATACAGAAGAGCCCTGTGCCTGTGTTGGAAAGCCTCATCAGGACTTCTCTTGAGCAGACTCCCGTCCCTGGCCTCTCCAGAGAACTGCATATTTCAGAGGATATTTTGGAAGGATGCTGGAAAGTGAGTACCTCCCGAGGACAGCTGATCTGTAAAGTACTAATGTACAGACCAGAGTGCATGTATGCCCAATCTAGCTAAGATTTCTGATTTCCTCTGAGGTATTTTTGTGCTATTTATAGAAACCTTACCCCCGCCCTGCCTTCCTATCTATGTACCTCACAGATTGGCTCTATGATAAACTGTCTGCCAGAGCAAAACTGGCCTTGGTTTAAGAATGCACAGGTTTGGGGTTCAGGGGAGGTGGGGGTGGTGTTAAAAAAAAAAAAAAATTAAAGCGGAATCTAAAGAAATGTAAGAAATAGCCCCCCAAAGTGCCCCAAGGCAGGATAAACTGTCCCTACACCATGCCCAAGAGTTCTTAGCCTAACCTGATGTGAAAGAGCACCCCTGACAAATGCTCCCTGGACACCAGGTTTACACAGATTATCATCCTTTCCACATGGTAGGGTCTGAATTCAAAGGAGGTTTCAACAATAAAATAAGCAGAATGGATGTTGGGACAAAGATGAAAATGCAATTTGGTCAAGTGAGCTTTTTTTAGTAAGGCTTGACTATAATTTAAAGAAAGTTGTTAAAACAAAGACTTCTGGACAGCACAACAGCAAACAAATATAGCTCTGTGCTTAGGAAAACCTTTAAATTAAACCATGGCAGCACACAATTTCAACAGCAGTCTTGCACATTTAGCTTTCTAGGCAGCATAAGCACCTGTACCACAAGGAGTCATGAAGGGAGATAAACCACAGGAAAACTTGCCTTGACTTGTGTCATTTTCACTTCATTTTTTTCTTTTGCAGATTTCACACAAAAGGATAAGGTGGGATCCTCCCTCCCAGCTTGAGGCAGAGCCTTTGTCTCATGTGTGGAGCAAAGGGAACACGGGGAGGGTTCTGGATGG
Organism: Nicator chloris; assembly: GCA_013400495.1. Taxonomy (NCBI): domain Eukaryota; kingdom Metazoa; phylum Chordata; class Aves; order Passeriformes; family Pycnonotidae; genus Nicator; species Nicator chloris. The sequence goes on from WAAE01004649.1 coordinate 14,789, forward strand.
AAGCCCAGGCTGGATCTTGCAGAAACAGCCTCATGAAACCCTCCATGCTCTCCCAGATTGAGCATCCAAACTGGTTGCTTCACTGGTGCACAGGTATGGTGGGTCAACCTGGGTTGGGCACCAGATGCCTACCAAACTGCTCTATCACCCTCCTTCCCAGCTGGACAGGAGAGAGAAAATAAGATTGAAAAGGACTCACAGGTTCAGATAAGGTAGTTTACTAAAGCAAAAGTGAAAGTTTGCACATGCACAAGCAAAGAGAAAAAGATAGGTTTATTCTCAACTTCCCACTGATGAGCAACATTCAGCCATTTCCTGGGAACAAGGCTTAACTACCTGGAGTTGTTGCTCCAGAAGGCAAACATTATAAATAAAAAATGTCCCCCTTCCTTTTCTTAGCTTTTATATGTGAACTGATGTCAGATGCTATGAAATATTCCTTGGGTCAGTTTGGGTCAGCTGGCCTGGTTGTGTCTTCCCCCAGAACCTTGCCCAGCCCCAGCCGACTGACAGGGCAGATGAGAATGCTGGGGAGACAGTGCTGATGCTGTGCCAGCACTGCCCAGCAGCAACCAAAGCACCACTGTGTTATCAGCATCTTTCCAGCTACCAGTGCAAAGCACAGCACTGTGAGGGCTGCTAAGGGAAAATGAACTCAGCCAGACTCAACACAACAGAGTAGCTCCTGGTACTTGTCCTAGGGCTTGGTTATCATCACTGTTAGGAGTTAACATGGAAGCCACTCTCACAAGCAGGCTCAAATTGTCAAAACACAGCTGCTACATTCATATCTCCCTCCTTGCATTTGTGAATTTAATATAAACAACTTATGTGGCAAGTTGAAAGCTCTTCCCTGCACATTTTTAATTCTCAAAGTGAGAGCGTGCAGATTGTTATCACACAGATTTTCTCTTCCTCAACGAACTTTCTCTTTTTACTGCAAGTCAGGACCATATTCTTCCTCAGAATCCTACTTGTTCTCCAGTGACAGCAGCCTGTCCAGTCCCATTCCCAAGTACAGAGCCCATACCTGCAGATAAACATTTTAAAGGATGTCAGTCTCACCTTGGTGGAAGGCAAGATCATGGAGCAAAGCCTCCTAGAAATTATGCTAAGGAAAGTGGAAAATAAGTAGGTGATTTGTGACAGCCAGCATGGCTTCACTAACGGCAAATAGCGCCTGACAATTTTGGAGGCCATCTAAAATGGGCTTACACTGATGGATGTGGAAAGGGCAACTGACATCATATACGTGGACTTGTGCAAAGCCTTTGACACTGTCCCATATGACATCCTTGCTCTGAACTGGAGAGGGTGGACCACTTGATGGATAAGGAATGGTCTCACTCAGAAGAGTTGTGGTCAACTTTGAATGTCCAAGTAGAGACTCGTGATGAGCGGCCTTGCACAGGGGCTAGTATCAGGACTGGCACTGTTCCACATCCCTGTGGGCAGCAGGGACAGTGGGACTGAGTGCACCCTCAGCAACTGTTGAGCCAACAACAATAAAGCCAACTGCTCTGAGCTGCTGGGTGCTGTCCACACACCGGAAGGAAGGGGTGGCATCCAGAGGGACCTGGACAGGCTTGGTAACGGGGCTTGTGTGAACCTCACGGAGTGTGAACCTTTGTACAGCCAAGTGCAAAGTCCTGCAGATAGGAGTACAGGCTGGGCAACGAATGGATTGAGAGCAGCCGTTCTGAGAAGGACTTGGGGTGCTGCTGGATGAGAGGCTGGACATGACCCAGCCATGAGCACTCACAGCCCAGAGAGCCAAATGTGTCCTGGGCTGCATCCAAAGCAGTGTGGGCAGCAGGGGAGGGAGGGCATTCTGCCCCTCTGCTCTGCTCTGCTCTGGTGAGATCCTGTTTGGAGTGCAACCATAAGGACATGGACCTTTTGGAGTGCATCCAGAGGAGGCCACGAAGAGGGTTGGAACATCTCTCTTCTGAAGACAGGCTGAGAGGGGGTTGTTTGACCTGGGAAGGAGAAGGCTCCAGGGAGATGTATAGCACCTTCCAGTACATGAAGGGACCCTACAAAAAAGCTGGAGAGGGACTTTTTACAAGGGCATGTAGTGACAGGACAAGGGGGAATGGATTAAAACCGAGAGAGTAGATATTAGGAAAAAAATTTTCACTGCGAGGGCAGTGAGGCACTGGGAAAAGATTGCCCAGACAAGCTGTGGATGCCCCACTCCTGGACATGTTCAAATGCAGGTTGCACTGGCCTTTGAGCAACCTGATCTGGTGGGAGGGGTTCGAACAGATGATTTTTAAGGTCCCTTCCAANTGGATGAGAGGCTGGACATGACCCAGCCATGAGCACTCACAGCCCAGAGAGCCAAATGTGTCCTGGGCTGCATCCAAAGCAGTGTGGGCAGCAGGGGAGGGAGGGCATTCTGCCCCTCTGCTCTGCTCTGCTCTGGTGAGATCCTGTTTGGAGTGCAACCATAAGGACATGGACCTTTTGGAGTGCATCCAGAGGAGGCCACGAAGAGGGTTGGAACATCTCTCTTCTGAAGACAGGCTGAGAGGGGGTTGTTTGACCTGGGAAGGAGAAGGCTCCAGGGAGATGTATAGCACCTTCCAGTACATGAAGGGACCCTACAAAAAAGCTGGAGAGGGACTTTTTACAAGGGCATGTAGTGACAGGACAAGGGGGAATGGATTAAAACCGAGAGAGTAGATATTAGGAAAAAAATTTTCACTGCGAGGGCAGTGAGGCACTGGGAAAAGATTGCCCAGACAAGCTGTGGATGCCCCACTCCTGGACATGTTCAAATGCAGGTTGCACTGGCCTTTGAGCAACCTGATCTGGTGGGAGGGGTTCGAACAGATGATTTTTAAGGTCCCTTCCAACCCAAAACACTCTATGATTGTGTTCTCACAATGTAGTTATCAGACAAGTCACTTTTCCAGTACCTCAAAAATAAAGCAGTAGCATCAGGGTTTGCTGCCTTTGGTGGGTTCGGCTTGAAAACCTTTGGAGGTTGTCATTCTCTGTGCCCTTGGGAAGACAGGTCCTCAACCAGGACATGTAACTTGGAAAAAAAGACATAACAAGAGCTACAGTTCAAAAGAAATTACAGAGTTTTCCATCAGTTTCCCAACAGTTTGTTGATTTTTATTAAACTCAGAAACTTATCAGGCAAATAGAGACCAGGAACACAAAAGCTTAAAAATGGTGAATGGAAAGTGTAAATCCACAACACATTGTAACCACTCAGTGGAGTAATTTAATAACCATTTAGTATAAAGGTGTCAAGACTTTTTTTTCACCCACTGTCATCTGAAGTGAGGAAAACTTGTTAAGCGGTCTTTTCTTGCAACAGCAAAAAAAGAGCTTTTCAGAACCACTACAGTATTTAACATCAATGTAAACAGACCAGTAATCTCATTCAACTGATGAATTTTGGAGATGTCCCGTATTTAGTTGCAACAATAGCATCTTCTTACCTAGGGTCTCTCTGCTTCTCACACATGTCCTGCCATCTCTTTGACCTCCACAGGGTCACTGATAGCAGGGTTTCTCCAAAATGCCAGGAGATGGGCTGTCCATAAAAGGCTTTGACTTTGGAAATCACTGTTTCTTCCCTTCTGTATTTAGGAATCCCATACTGAATGGCTCACTTGCCAAAGCTGAAATGTATCTTTTAGGGAACACAACAGTTTCTACAGAGTATTGAATTTTTATACTGGTATCCAAGGAGAAAGAACACTTGAAGCAGCTTCTTCAGCTCCTCTCAGGTTGTCTTTTACCTTGGGCAATAGAGCATAGAGCAAGGTACTCTTAATATGTGCTTCAGCATATGTATTTCAGATGTTTCTGGAATACCCAATTTGCTTGTTAGTTTTTTTCAGTGATGATGATTGTTCCATTTAGAAAAAACAGTTCTCATTGTGAAAAATTCATATTCATGAATACAAACATGCTTGGAAACAGCCTTCCAAAATGGTGTTACTATATCCACCAGCAGCTATGTACAAATCAAGTGGGCCTGAAAGCCCTAATATGACAATGTTTAAATCCCCAGTCCTCAGATCCTATGGAAAAGATACATTTGACTTCCTTTGTTCAACATACCATTTTAAAGCTGTTTTTCTGGAACAGAAACCTGGGCCACACAGAGTTTGGGAGTGTTTCACATAGGATAGAGGCACTCACATTTGTCAGACTGATAGCCAAGAGGTTTTACATCCTCAAGCACATGGTAAAGCCATTTAATGCATTAATTTCTTATGTAGGTTCAGTCTCAGCAATGTAAAGCTGTGGTTAACACAAAATTATTAGAGGTAGGTAATAATCACATGGTTTGCTTTTTCTAGCTACATTTAAAACTTCACAGTTCACATTTAAGTTTTAGCTCTAGTTTGATGTATCCCCTTTAAAAGTGATTTTAGGTTATGGACTTCGTGAAACTCTTGTCCACTGATTTCACATTTAACATTTTTCTAGTCAGAAGACACAATAAACCACAAAAATCAGAGAGGCAATTCCATACAGTCAGAATCCAGATGTCTGCTACACAGGAACATTCGATGTTCATCATTTGTTTGCCTGACATCAACTGGCACATTTAGAATCGCAATTCGTGCATGCAGAGTTGTTTATTAGTACAGATTTTTGTTAACCTAAAAAAGATTAAAGATTTCGAAGAAATTAATTAGATGCTCAGTGTGAGACAAAACCATAGATATTTTGTTGCCTTCATCAAACTTTGGGAGTTAATGAGAAACAAATATCCCTCCCGCAACCTTTAGGGAAGGCTAGCTCTGCTGTCAACATGCAGCCTGAAAAGATGTAGAATAACTGGGGGCCAAGAAGATAAGAAATATAAAATCCATATAAAGAACACAGGGTAGCTTACAGATACAGAAAACATAGCAAGAAACGTTACCTGCTTTTTGAGACAGAAAATTGTTAAATTACTTGCCATGAGAATTTTTCTCGTTCACATAGTATCATTTTTCACTGTTACCCTCATATTTTCTGCTGAGGGACCCTGGTGTCCCTCACAGATGAGAATCTGGTCACATGCAGGACAACTCAGGAACCATAATTTAGGATTTTGCAAGTACGGATTTGCCTCACGATAATCAAATACAACATTTCTCACAAAGCTAAGTAAGAACGAATATTTAGGCTGTTTCCCAGCAGAGACTAAGAACAACTTATTCAACTCTTCTGAAATTCAAAGCTACCCCCTCTACCAGGGTATGCAGTAAAGGCTAAAAAACTCAAAGATGGTTCACCAGCAAGGCAGAGAGAAGCAGTGGTGGGGATGGGTAGCTACAATTACATCTCATCTTCATTGTAAGATGAATATATATTGTATATTCAGTATACCATGTTTCAGAAACCCATCCTACCCTCCCATGAAGTCAACTTGTTGTCACCATCTGATGTAAAGACAAGAAAATACTGTGCTTTTTTGATCAATTTTTACTTCAAGGTTTTTGTTGTTTGGTTTTAAATGGGTTTTCATCTGGGTAGACCCCCATGACCTAAGAGACTTCTGCTCAGGGAAGCTACTTCAGCCTCTGCTGACCAACATCCCATTAAGCCTATCCAGGAAAATGGGATTCCCACAGGAATTGCTGTAGTGAGCCCCCTGCCTGGGAGATCCTCTCTTTTAGGAACCTTGCTAGTTCTTTTTACTTGTTGCTGGATTTCTGGTCATCTCAGCACGTGGGCAAGAAAACCAATCACCAAGCTCTAACCTCCTCCCTTAACTCCATGTTCCTTGAGTCAATACCTTTCTTTTGCTCCCTAATCTTACCCTAGGCAGCTCAAATCCTTTCCAGCAGTTTGGTTCCATCATTGCTCCACATCCTCCACTCCTGCCTCCAGCCTCAGTATCTCCCAGTTTTCATTTCTGTTACTCTGCAACAGTCCTACTCAAGCACTTCATTCCCCCTCTCCAGTACCAGCCTCACAGTTCTCTTGGTTCCACCCCTCTGGACTTCCTAGTTTTTCCAACTACTGAGTCTCTCCTCCTCCAAGTAAAGTGTCTACTGAGACATGTCTAGATCACACACCTTACCCTGCTCCTCCTCTGCTCTTCCAAGCAGATCACTATCACTAGTTATGCTCCCAATGCTGCCACGAAAATTAATCTGCTATAGAAATAAAACCTATTTATTTAGGTAGGAAGGCTGCTACAGATTTGGACAATGGGATTGTTCTGGTAGCCTGAAGATACCTATTGGACCTCTCTGATGTGTTCTAGGGGTACAGCTACACTAGCCTTTTCACTTGCCCTGCATTGCAGAACAGGAATCATGTTTATCCCCAAAGCTCTTTTTGCTGGCCAAAGTGGTCTACATCCTGTCTCTTTGGGCTCAGCAGTGGCAAATGGTGTACCTAATCTGTTTTAAGAAGTCTTCAGTTGTCTTTGGAACCTTTAGAAAAAAAAAGGTGCTGTTAATGACTGGCAAGTAGAAAGACATCGTGGTGTCTACTGAATGCACAAACTGACCTGCCACAAACACACCAGCTGCAAAGTTACTTGCTTCAACTCTGAACAGCACTTCAAGCATACAAAGTAAGGCACTAGTAAAGCACTAAAGAAGCTGAGAATGTTCATCATTACTAATTTGAACAATTTCAATGTATTGCAAAGGTTTCTCTTTGGAAGCAGGTTCTAATGCTACTCTTGCATACAGATATGCTTCCAAAAGACTAGGCGGAACATCTCTTATTGATGCACATCAAAATGTCACACTCTTAGTGAACTTCACATGAAGAAACTATTTCAGATGGAAACTCTTTGTCTGGCTAACAATCCACTACATCTGTGTAAAACCTACTCAGAAGAATTATGAAATCCATTTAGCAAGGCCACACAACTTTAAAAGTCCAGTATACTGAATAAAATAATTTTATTTGTATTTAATTGATTTGTTTGTGAAAAACAAAGTTTATGGAATCTGCAAGTTGATGATAATAGGTAACTTTTAACTGAGACTTAATATGAGAGATTCTCTACCCAAAAATATGTCAAACAGTAAGATTATAAAGAACTTCAACATTCTGTGCTATACTGTATGATATGTAAACAATTTTGAAAATACTTCCCCATTATATATTTTGACACAGTATGCACAAATTTAAAAAAATAAAATTAAAATGAAGTTTAAATGCCTCAAGGGATTTCTTAGAAGTAAAGCCATCTGAAAAGCCATTTACAGTCTGCGGTGACAAACTTCTACATAATCAAAAGATTCCCCTTTTCACAACGCAGAATAACCTGCTGAAGGCAACTCCCTATCAAAGTGATGCCAGCAACACAGATCTGATTGTATGACTCCAGCACTTAAAAGAGCACATTGGTTATACATGGCTTTTAACCCTGGGCTACAGTTATGCTACCAGAACTAAATTCAAGTCTCAATCAGTCATGTAGAGAAGTGTGTGTCATCTGAACACTGTTTAAAGTCCGTGTTCTCCAGATCTGATGAAGGTGGTGAAGACGCTCTGATGCTCTTGTGCTTACATTCAGGGCGGGATGAACTTTGCAAATACCAGATTCTCCAATTAATGACAAACCACAGATCCCAAAGTAGGCATGTAAAGCATCTGAAAGAAGGACAGAAAAGGAAAAATAAAATTATTTCAGGCTATAACAGCCAAGTGTTCCCATATTCAAACACCTCTGAGTAATTACAGCCAAGGAAAACAAATAATCAGGTGCTGTATTTTAAACTTGCGTTTTGCTGGAAGGAAAACATTTCTGCCCAAAGCTACCAGCATCAACTGAAGTCCAGGTTTATTTTATAACAACTTGTGCACTACTTGATTTTTTCTGAGCGCCACAGCCAAAAAGCAAAAGGACTTAAGTATCTAAAAATAACCAGTCTAGAAAACAATTTTTTTCTTGTAAGCATTTTTTGACTGGTTACTTTATGAGCAGCTAACTACTGAAACAACAAAATTAGTGCCAATAGCTGCCAACAGCAAGACTTAGAGAAACTGAAGAAGCCATTACTTTTCCTACCTTCCCTTTTTCCTGAGAGATTACCCTAAGGATAGGAATTCATGCAGTTTGATCAAGAGATGACTGCCACCGAAATGGGAACTCTCCTGTTCCATGCTGTTGCTTATGTCTGCCTTGCACCAGGGTTACAGCTTGCCAAGTCTGCCTCCTCTGGCTAGCAGCAAGCTATCAGATTGGATTATTTGCCCATGAAATCACAGGCAAAAGATCAAAAGACAATGAGAATTTCATGTGGCCCTTGCAAAATCTCAACACGTAGCACTTTGTGGAGGTGTGAATAATTTAGCATCTCACTGAAATGATCACAGAATCACTTAGGCTGGAAAAGACCTCTAAGATCAGAGTCCAATCCTTAACTTAATACTGCCAAGACCAGCACTGAACCATGTCCCTAAGCCACATATCATATCTCCAGGGATGATGACTCAAACACTGCCTCGAGTAGCCTGTTCCAATGTTTTACAACCCTTCTGGTGAAAAAATTTTTCCTACTATCCAACCTACACCTCCTCTGGTTTTAGCTGAGGCTGTTTCTTCCTGTCCTATGAGCTCTGTGTTAAGTAATGTTAGTGGCCTCCAAAACATATCTGTTAGCATGGGAACACAGCAAGACTGCAAAACAGTATTTCCCTGAATAATCAGCTGGAGTTACTTGTTAACACTGCAAGTCCATATAACACACAGATCACACATCAACAAGCAGTTGACTATCTTCTGAAATTTCTTCTAGTCTTCTTCCTAAAAACACTATTGCACAGCAAAGACAGCTTGAGTCCCCAAATTTAAACAGAACTTTAATAAAGTAGGAGCCACAGAAGTTAAAACCTAATTGTGATTAAGTCTTAGGAATCTTTATAGTGTAGACATGATTGAAAGACAGCTTGCCTTTCAGATATGAGACTGAGCTTGAAGGACGCTCAGCTGCGTATCTATAACAATGAAAACATAAGTCCTCAGAAGCAATCTTTGCAATGTTGCATTTACAGTCTTTCTTCATATCAGAACTGCACTAACTTTTTACTTTTTCCTTTAAAACATGACCACGACTTAGGCCACCATCTGCCTGAGGAAAAAATTCTACAGTAAGCCTGGAAAATACACAAACATGCACATATACAACACAGAAAAACAATTGTTATTTGTCTTGCCTTTCTTAAATCTTATCTCAAACAGTCACAACTACGCTAAAAGACAGATTCATAGAATCATAACACACCCTGAGTTTTAAGGACCCCACAAAGGCGATCAAAGTCTGACTCCTGGCTCTGCATAGGATATTCCAAGAGTTACACCATGTGCCTGAGAGCATTGTTCAAAAGTTTTTTTAACTCTTTCAGGCTGGTGCTGTGACCACTTTCCTGAGGAGCCTGTTCCAGTGCTCAACCACCCTCTGGGTGAAGAACCTTTTCCTAATATCGAACCTAAACCTCCCCTGATGCAGGTTCAGGCCACTTCCTCAGGTCCTGTCACTGGACACCACAGAGGAAAGATCAATGTCTGCCTCTCTTTCTTCCCCTCACAAGGAAGTTGTGACTGCAGTGAGGTGTCCCCTCAGTCTCCTCCAGGCTGAACAGACCAAGTGCCCTCAGCCACTCCTCACACGGCTTCCCCTCAAGGCCCATCACCCTCCTCATGCCCTCCTTTGGACACTCTCTAACAGCTCAATGTCCTTTTTGTATTGTGGCACCCAAAACTGCCCCCAGCACTTGAGGTGAGGCTGCCCCAGTGCAGAGCAGAGCAGGACAATCCCTCCCTTGCCTGGCTGGTGATGCTGCGCCTGATGCCCCCCAGGACAGAGTTGGCCCTCCTGGCTGCCAGGGCACTGCTGGCTCACGTTCAACCTGCCATCAACCAGGACTCTCAGAGCCCTTTCTGCAGCTGCTCTCCAGCCTCTTGTTTCCCAGTCCATCCATACATCCAGGACTTGCCCTTGTTAAACTTCATACAGTTGGTGACTGACCATCTCTCTAATTTGTCAAGATCTCTGTTCAAGACCTCTCTGCCCTCAAGGGAGTGAACAGCTACTCCAAATTTAGTGTTGTTTGTGAACTTACTTAGTATTCCTTCCAGTCCTGCATCCAAGTCATTAATGAAGATGTTGAAGAGCACAGGGCCAAGGATGGATCCCTGTGGATCCCCTCTAGTGACAGTCACCAGTCTGATATCACTCCATGCCCTATAGCCCTTTTTGCCCAATGTGTGAACCAGTTGCTCACCCATCCCATGATGTGTTTACCCAGCCATGTACTGGACAGGTTGTCCAGAAGGATCCTGGAAGGGACAGTATTGAAAGCCTTAGATTATGTCAGCTGGCTTCCCTTGGTCAACTACAAGAGCAACCTTGTCATAAAAGGAAATTAAGTGTAAGACAGGTTAAGGCACTTCACACATGATGGGTATTTGAAACAGACTTTTCTAATCTCTGACTCACAAGGTAAATGTTTCATTAAGATAAATCAAAATATTCCCCCAAATGATACTGCTTAATCTATATGATGAGGAGCAAATATATCTAAATTCCTCAGAAATCCTAGACTGGTTTTCAGGGAAGAGGCAGATGCAAATCTATCACAAGCACCGTATTTTCAGTGTGGGTTCACCTTGAAAAATTCTGAACTGTTGTTCAAAATGAATTATGAAAGGATTAAATATCAGGGCACAGATTCTAAACAGACTCTTCCTTTATTATGAGTAAATTTTTATCTTATTTGGTCAGTTTAAAGACTGTTCACTCTCCCTGTACAAAATGCCACGGGCAAACATTACTGGCAGAAGCTTTGTTTTCGCAAGTTTGCAATACCTTAGCATCCTTTTGATTTTTTTCACTACTTCAAATTATCCACTTCCGAAAGCATAACAACTAACTTTCAGTCACACTTGTATGACCACAATCTGTAAATCATAGTACATAGCTGTGTAAACTTTGACTGCTTTTACATATACCACTGACTTCTCAATAAGCTTAAATGATTAATTTACTAAAGAAACAAATGTTTTGATATATTAACTCAATTTACAGTAGGTAGGTACTGTAAGCAGAACAGTTATAGTTTAACAGTAATCTAAAAAACAACAGGTCACTCCCTCTGTGGGTGAACAAGGAAACACTTCATCTCCCTCTTTCAACTTCAAGAATGACAACTTTATTATAGTTTGGGGTATTAAAATTTTTTTTCTTTTTTTAATTGAAGGGTACGGTTTCCCTTTCACCTCTCAGATGTCTGACTGCTGGAATATATTTCTTCCTTAGAACACACTCACTGCAATTTTGAGGAGTTATTTTACCTGGATGGCTGTCTGGCCACTTGGCAAATCCACCAACAAGACGATCTTGAGTTGACAGAATGTAATTTCGGTTTTTCTCAAAATTTGTATACTGGAATATGTTCAAGAGCTGAAAAGGAATTAGATTGTAACAGTAATATAAGTCTTAGTACTAAGTCTTTAACTAAGTCTCAGTATATTTTTAACTCTAGAATACAGTGCCTGTTTTTGAGATAAGCAGTGACAGCACATATTGCACTAATCTGGTAAAGCTTCATTTCCGGCATTTTTTTGCAAGATGAAAGACACTTATAGTCATTACTGCATATTGGTGCATTTGTGTCAAATACCTCGCTCTTCCAAGTAAAGAAAATAGTACTTAAAGAAAACAAAACAAGTCAATAACTATCCCTTATAGCTGTTCTGTACCTTCAATGTTGCTCCCACCCAAAAGGAATAGCAAGTGTCTACAGGTTTGTTGGGTCGTCCATGGTAGCCATTCTGTTGCCTCATTATACACCATCTTCTTATTCTGTTCAGTTCTTTTTCTGAAAAAACTTCCTCCAGTTTGCCCATCAAACACAGTGTTGCAATACCACAAAATGTAGAGCCACCTGTGAAGAGGGAGCAGGGTTTGCAATGCTTTGATACATAGATATTCTGAAGCCTGTATGATCTCAGTCAGAACTTTAACTAAGTTATTAGCAATTAAATCAATGGACTTTTAAAAGTATGAAAGTGTTAATTTTAAGTCTAAAATCCAAATAAATAAGAACACTCTTGTTCAGCAGGTATGTCAAAGGTCAGGGGGGGAAGAAACCCCTCAAACCAGCTCTTGCAGAAACAAACCAGCTCATTTTCTTAAGGCTTTTTTTTTTTCTCTCAATGCTGGGCAATTTACATTACACAACAGTCTATAAATAAGAAAATGGCATTGCAACAGAAATATTTCTTCATTTATAACTTAAAAAAGAAAGCTATTGGAATGCCAGCAATCAGACTGAAGCAGAGATGCCAAAGCCAGCCTCAGACATAATCCTCTAGAGGATATAAACAGACATAAGTGTCTGGTGAGCAGAAGGACAAAAAAAAAAAATCAAACTAAAATTATTAAAAAAAACCAAAATACCAGCGCACACTTAATACAGTGAAAAGACTCCTGGACTCTCATGGTTGTAATACACACAAATTGTGCTTCTAAGGAATTTTTTGCTGCCCAGGAAACTGCACAGTAAAAAAGATAAACTCATGTTCTTTGTGTAGCCTAGCAATCATTTTTTAAAGCCCATTAAAGTTTATTTTGAGTCTAATACCTCATATGATAAAATCAGGGGCTGGGAAAGACCATAAGCAAGCTGCTGACAGATGACTCAGGCCCCAAAGTTCCTTACAATATCCTGGTGCTGGAAGACCCCAGGAGCTGTAAGATTATTTTCACTCTGATGCTGAAATGCAGTGCTGAAGTACTGCTATTTGTTATCACTAACATTCTACAGAAAGTGAGTTAACCTATTGTTTTAATACCTAGGGGTATAATTTAAAATTTTCAGCTTCATTGATCCAGCAAGAAGGAAATAGACAAAATCCTATCAAAGCTCAACAGTAAGGATAAAGACAGCAAACATTTGATAGGATCATAGAATCATTTAGGATGGAGAAGACCTCCAAGATCATGGAGTCCAACCTTTGACCAATCACCACCTTGTCAAATAGACCACAGCACTAGATTTAGTATCAGTCACCTAAAAGTCAAAAGCTCCTCTGTCACAGACAGACTGCTACTTCATGGCATAGAAACATTTTGCTTAAAAATAGCAGTCTCTTGGGGATTGTTATCTTCAGATCTACCAACTCTTTACAAAAATTAACTGTTGCTTCAAGATTTGAACCCACAACAGATGCTGTATGTATCAGAGGAAATGTTTCTACGTTTTAACAAATCTGTTGAAATTGGAAATGATCAGTTACATTGCATAAAATCTCTTGCAGATAAAATCCTCAGAGTAACAATGGCACATATGGAAAAGGTTTGCTCTGTCAGCAACAGCTGAGAGCCACAAGCAATACCTTTAATCAAAACACTCATGAGGTAAGATTAATGGTGGTGATTAAGAGCCTGTCTGTTCAGATACTAAGCTACATCTAAAGGAAGAAGAAGTGATATTTGGAGGCATGTTTTGGATTTGCTCCTCCTCACAAAAAAATCAGAACCACCTCCTTAAAAATCAGAAAAGAAGGAGAGGCATGGCATACCCTGCATTTTCAATACCACTCTGAAAGGTGTAGAACACTTTGACATTCTTACCATGAGATTCCAGTCCAGCTCCCTGTGCCAGGCCATTATCATAAGACTGAAGAAAAAAAATCCCACAAAGCAGTTACTTTAGAACCACAGCACTTGGATAGACATCACAATATCTTAGTTTATCAGCAAAATTATCATCAGATCATTGCCACAATTTAACCTGAAAAAATTCTGAACCTTCAAAACTCTGAACCTCCAAAAGTTCTTGGCATAACACAGTTAGTTAACAAATCAGCCCTGTTTCAATGCAGGCAGTTTTTTATGACTTTCGTGGAATTCATTTTAGCTGTGACATATGTTAGAAACCTGAAAAAAGGTGAGCTTATCTTTGCCACAAAGAAAAAAGCATGTAATGCAGGTATAAAAAGAAAAAAAATGGATATGTAATCAAAACAAAATTAAATTAAATAGATAATATAATCTGTCTCTAATCCAAGAGCAGTTTAACATTAAAAAAAGAGGCAAAATGCAAGGTACTGCTGTGTGTAGAATACTCAAATCCAAACAATATTTTAGTAAGAAGCAAGTACATCAGGCTTTAAAAAAATGAGAAAGGAACCACAAGCAAGAAGAAAATTATAACATGCATTGGAATTGGCCTATAAAATATTACTGTAAAAAAATTTACAGTGCTGAAAAATCACTCTGTTAAGTGCAACAAAAGGAGAAAGTCTGACAAAGCACCAAAAATACCATAGTTCATCTGTCATGAACAATTTAGGAACACATGTATATGTAAGAACAGTAATCTTTCTTCCCTAAAAACCCATTAAATCATTTGACTTGAAGAGAAACAAAGGATCATATAGGAAAATATTCATAAAATCGAAAATGTTTATTTTACAAAAGTTTATAAAATACTTAATGAGCTATCTCTGAACAAATACCAAATTGCTTAGTAGGAACAATGAGGTATATTTTGAAGTTAAATTACATAGGTCCTACATATTCTACATCAACTGCTCAATTAATGATTGGATCAGTATCTAATCAGACAGAAAGCAGCAAAAATCCTTCCCCCACATTCTCCAGGTGCTGATTATGAACTTCTCATGTTTTCTCTAAAACAGTGGCTAGTAGATACAGGACACCTTGATAAACCATTTATGACTCCCACAGTCATAACCAAAGAACTACAGGACTATCATATCTTTAGAAATTACCTAAGGATTATTTTGTACATCTGCTTTTAAAGCTGACATTGGGAAGGAAAAAGTAAACAGAATAAGACACAGAAGCTACATTAAAACTGTATTTCTGGTTTTGAGTTGTTGCCGCAAGCTGAAGCAACTAAAAAGACTAATATCTGATACACACACTCCAAGCTGCAGCTTGATTTCTCAAGTTTCTCAAGTAAATTTTAGTACTCTCTATGAACTTCACACGTTAAAGCACACAGTGCAAACTCTTCCTTTTTCACTGCCTTTTGAGAATGCAATACAAATGTGCTACCACACTCTACAGATGCATTAATTGGTAAGAAAATGCAAGCTGATTAGCAAAGCTATGCTGGCAAAGCTAATTAACTCTACAAACAGCAATTTTAAGAGGAGTTGGCTTGCGTCATGTATGACAAAGTAACTAGCTCTGGAGAAAAGCTGTTAAGTGTGCATCCCAGACACTAGTATGTTGGGCTGTACAATTAGCTTTAAACTCTAACAGACAATAGCTGACCCTTGGCTAACTGATGCCTATTTATTTACAGACAGCAGCTGCTCTTTGGGGACTTGTGTGCCCTAAAGAGCTAGGGAATACTTTTATTTCTTTGTCCTTTTGAAAAGACTCAGAAAATTGTATGCAAAAGGAGCTCTTGATTACTGCAACATGACAACTACATAATAAAATACCATCATCAGGAAACGTGTAAGTCCAGTTGGGTAAAATCTTCACTTCAAAGTCTACAAGTTTTACAACCAGCTTAATTATATCAACAGACCAATACAACTGCATTTGAAGAAGACTACTAGAAGAAGCAGATGATATTTTTAAGGCTTCTTGCAATATCTCTACTTAAAAAAACCCCCAAGCGTTGCAAAAAGCAGTGTTATTGAGTCTCTGGAAGTCATTCAAAATCTCAGCATCCTAATGTCTGTTGTCTTTTGATTAGTGATAAATCTGCGTTTTGAATGTGTAAGGCAAGAATCAACCTACACTGATAAAAATTGTGTGTTGGAATCTCACTATTTTACTGACAATAACTAACTAATAACTAACTGGCCCAGAATTATTTTTGTGATCAACAATGTATAAACACTTTTTTAGTTGAATGGCAACAAGAAGGCTACCTATTCTGTATGAAGATTCTTCTTAACATTTTAAACATTGTTTATGTTCTAATCTCCTGTTCTTGACATGTCTAACTACACAAATGCACTCCCCCATTCAGCTGTATTGAATTGTATGTCACCATTCTTATACTGCATCACTAAAGGCAACAAATTCCAAAGAATAAACTAAAAAATACACAAGCTTATTACACAGTACTGTGTTTAACCAGTCATATAACTCTCAATCCAGATCAGTTGCACTTCACCTGTATGCCAATTTGAAAAATAGAAAAAAGTTCTGTTAACTGTCATGTGCTTCATCTAGGTGCAAACAAGTGACATACACCAGTAAATCAAAACCGTGCCTTTCTGTCAAAGCAGTTTAGTACTGAGCAATGAAACAGCTTTTGTAACTAAAAAAGTGCCAGAATGAGGTGACAGAATGAGGTGTAGCAAAACAGGAATAAGCATTTACAATAAAGACTATAGCTACATTAATTATATAGTTAGTTACACAAGGAGTAACAAATGAAATAATTTTAAACAGAATTTACTTTAAATTGTTCCATTTTATTGGTTCGTTTTAGCACCACCTACAAAATCTTAATGGGAGAAATCAAGCTAACTTTCTTGGATGCCACATTTCACACTCATTGTATTTACTTATGAGATACTCTTTAGGAAATACTTGGCTCCTGTGATAGGTAATTGAACTGAAATACATTTCAAGGAAAGTGGTGGAAAGAGACAATAAATGAAAGGAATGAACAACCACTGCTGTGAAATTATCTTGAGAATGGGCTAGTCCCTGAATGTCTCAGGCTTCTTGAGACACATCCACAGCTCAAAAATATGACCAAGCAGGATGCAAGGGTTTTGTGTCTTTTCCTAGAATTGTCAGACACCTTGCAACTGAGTTAATTCACAGAAATACTGGCCCAAGGAGTGCAAACCCAGATAACACAGACAGAACTAGTATACATGTGCACACCAACTCTGCAGTGAATTCACAGCACACCAGTGGTTTAAAAAACTCCTATTGAACAGTATATAGTTAACCTACCAATTCACAGTAAACCTGGACAAAAATACAGCATGTCTTGCTGCACATTTCTACATGTTAGGATGACTGCTGCCTACAGAACATTGCTTATAGGATCTCAGGAAAAGACACAATCTTTGTGATAAGACACAGTGTCTTCTGAACTTTGACCATGCCAAGACTCAGTTCTACTTTACTGGTGAATGGAAGTATTAGTAGGAGGTCTTCCAAGATGTCTGTTCATCACTGATTACATGTTCAGGCTTCATTTATTTATTTTTTTAAATGGTATCTATCTTGCCAATAGAAACATAATGACTGGAATTTGCAGATGCAACGATTAATGTTAAGCTCTACAGGCAAAGTAAAAATTCAGTTCAAGATCACACTACACAGTAAATTTCCAGTACCACTTCAAAGCTCTAAACTTTCAAAAAATATCCACTTGCCTGCTCAATTAATGGCCTCATCTGATGCTCTCTCTGTTCTTACAAAGAAATAGTTGCTTCTCACTCCCTTTATTTTTTCAGTGCTACCTGTTACTTTACACATCTCTATCACACTCTACTTAACAACCTCATTTCCAGAATAAAGACTCGTAGTATATTAAATACTCTTTTTACACAAGCTGATTTGTACCTTTCACAGTTCAACTCAACTTTCTTTGTCCCCTTCCTAGATCCACCTCTTCCTTTGGCACCAAAACTGCACTGAAATGTTCACAAGGTTAACTAACAGTGTGATGTACAGAACCACAATGAGGATTTTGATCTTGGGTTTTGTTCTCTATTCTTTTGTAACATTTGATTCTCCTGTAGTATCTCTGCTAAGCTATTTGACTAAAGACTCATCTCAGTAAACATGAAAGTCCAGAAAGATCAGAGGAGGAAGAATGCTCCCAACCTAATCAGTAAGAGCAAGCATTCTGCCTAAGCTCCTCCCCTCAGACTGTGAAAGGAGAATGGGTAAGTCATTGTCCTTGGGTGAAATCCACTGAGAGGATTCAGCAGGGATATTCTCACACTGAGAACTCATGCTAACTAGGGTGAGCTACCAACTCTGGGAGAAGGGCTCTTATGGGACACAGAAAGGAAGATTCCAGGATTGTAAAGAAACCCCCTTATCATGGACTGTTTTCTGGGGAATGCAGGGGTGAGCATAACTTACTATGGGATGGCTAGGGAAAGGGCCAGTGGTTAAGAAACCAAAACATCAAAGCAGACTGGGGAAGAACAAGTAAGGGGAAAGAGAGGGGAAAATGGGATAAAAGGTGCTACTAGGGTGTAAACAGACTGCAGGTCCATATCCTTGTATGACTGAGCCCTGGCCCTCATCATCTCACTCTGTCCAGGACTATGGCAGTGTGCCTGAAAGCTTCTTGAGGTGTACAGAAAGAAATACTAAGATATCCAACTACCTCCTTTAAAAATAAACAACAAATTGGTCTGAAGCACGAGATTTTGAAGTCTTTTTTTCAACTTGTTCCTCACATAAATTTTACAATCTTGCTGCTGGCAGCAACTACTGAAAATACTCATTTACAACAGAAGTTGTGTATCATCATAAATTTGAGTCTTCTTTGTGGATCACAAGAGTTTAATCTGTATTTACTCACACTCAGGCAACTGTAATTTTCAAGCTTGCTCAGCTTCCTGAAAAAACTGTGTTTCAATCTTTGAAAATGTAACTCAAACTAATGAAACAACATGGAAAAAAATGGAAAGCTCCTTTAATTGAATACGAAGACAACTTGCACAGA
>WAAE01004650.1:0-81639 GCA_013400495.1 Nicator chloris
CGCCGGTGGGCCACAGGTGTGAGAACCAGGTGTCTCTCTGGGTTTTTCAGTCCAGGACAGGTTTAAACAGTCCTAAGAAAAAGAAAAAAAAAAAAAAATCCCAGCTTCAGCCGCCAAAAACTAACCAAAATAAAGGAGATCTCTCTCCTGGGNAAAGATCTCTCTCCGTGGTCTGTCTCTGCTGAAAGACGAACACACAGACCAGGAGCAGGAATGTGGAGGAG
Organism: Nicator chloris; assembly: GCA_013400495.1. Classification (NCBI taxonomy): domain Eukaryota; kingdom Metazoa; phylum Chordata; class Aves; order Passeriformes; family Pycnonotidae; genus Nicator; species Nicator chloris. Next base: position 225 of record WAAE01004650.1, read on the forward strand.
AGTGCACTTTTCTTAAAACAAACTCCTCACTTCTTTTTTCTCCCCTTTGCTCTCAGAACCAGTCCCAAAGGTACAGGACACAATATCCAACACAAACAACAGACAATTGGGGATACAAGCATCACAAAGTCACCCCAGGAAACAAACACAGTGTGTTTAAAAGGACATGGGGAGTCAAACATCAAGAGGAGCTCTGTAAGCATCTCAGAGTGTCTTGTTATGTCCCTCACCATCCTCACCAAACTGCTCCTGGCCTCAGGAAGACTAGAGGAATATTTGGCTTCTGGCATGCCTTCCCTTTTGATCATCATGCTGAGTGATATTTCCTCATACATTGTCATGCATCCTTATCTGTCAAGAGATATCTGTCTCCTATCTTGCCTTAAATTCATTTCTCTGGAGCCAGGAGCAGGTTGAATAATTAGCTCTGCATGGTGATCCAAATCCATCACTGCTGCTTCTTGTTCCTGTAGCATACAAGGGCAGTAGTCCCTCAGTGAGCAAGACTGAGACTGTGAACAGCCAAATGGAAAGGGAAGGAAGCCTTCCTGTCCTGAAACACATCTCTATAGCTTCTGACATGCCCAAATCATCACGCAAAATCCCTCTGCTTCTTATCAGCCCACTTACGACAGACTTTTGTTATTTTCAGTGTCCCTTCACTAGGCTTAAAAATAAAAGAAATATAACCCATGAGGTCAACTTCTTTCCATGCTTTGTAGATCAGATCAGATCAGACAACCTATGGAAGGCATTTGGCCTCCAGGTTGTTTTAGAGAGTAATTCAGCAATTGCTGAAACAAGAATCAGCAGTGATAAATTTTCAGTCTTGCTGACAGATTTTTTTCTTAGGATCTCATAATTGCTATACAGGTTCCTGAAATGAAGCTATATTAAGCTCCAGTTTCTTTTAAACTTTTTTTTTTTTTTGGGGGGGGGGGGAGGGGGGGTATCTTTTATAATTTAAAACTGGAAGTACTTAAGCATGCGCTTGCCTTATTGGAGTTGTTTGATGTAATTTGGGTTTTAGGCGTGCATTCAATGCAGCAAGGACGTGACTGGAAGATGCTGTCCTAAGTTTCAGAGGAATCCATCTAATCCAGCTGAGTTACCTGGCTGGCCTGCCTAAACTTCATAAAAATTATTTGTGCTGTGAAAGAGAATACCATTCCCAATCAGGTGTAGAACAGAGCTTTAAAAAGCATCATTTGTACTTATATAGCCAAATAGTACATCTCCACTTAATCAGTGCAAAGACTTTAGTTTCAGGGCTGCCTGAAACACAGTCAAGATGCAATGTGGAAAATGACAAATTTTGGCTTTTCACCACCAGCAGGAAGTCTTTTTGGTCAAGAGTTATTGTACAGGTAAATATTAATTGGGATGACAAAAGGAAAAATTGCTTAGACATTTGCTGTAATGTGTTAACTCCTTTGAAAGTACATTGTGATTATGGTATGTTGAAGTAAGCCTGCTTGGAGAATTACTGCATTACCTGAAAATTACCTGAAAAAAATTCATCCATTAAACTTTATCCTTTCTGGGGCTCCCTATTAACTATGTTCATTGTGTGAAGGATCTGTTAAATCCAAAATATTTTCACGACTGGTATTTTAATCAAGTGAGAGACATCCCTAATGGATGCTTAACTGGAGACTTAAAAATCTGCATTTAAATTGAAATTCTAAAATATACGACCCAAGAGATTTTGAGTACCTTTTTCAGTCATATTGTACATGAAGATCGTGATGCTCTAACTTATTTGTCATAACTGACTAGTTATGAGGAAACCAAATTGAAGATTTAGATAAAAAGAGAAAAATGAGGTTTGAGAAAATATTTTGCACCTATCTTTCCCAGCATAAATATCTGTACAAAGTGTAGCAAAATGGTGAACTGCTGGTTGTACAGAAATTTAGCTGTCTGATATTCACCACAACCTGGCACTGTCTTCCACTAGTATAAACTGACATCACTGGGTATTGAGCCAAATAGCACCAGAAAAGGTTCTGTCTCACTGGAAATATTTCCCTTAGCATTTTCCTGTGTTATCAGAGTGACTTATGTTGAGGCATTAAATGTTATCCCTTGCAATAAGAAAGCAGTTATGTAGTTGGATCTGCAAAGCAAATCCCATTCCCCAAGTGCTTCCCAGCATCACTCGTGGTCTTACTGAGAGTACACATTTAAGTGGGAAGGAAAACCAATCCTACTCTTCTTCTAGGTCTTTCATTAGTTAGGAGAAAACAATTAAAAACCCAACCGAAAATAAAACCAAACCAAACCAAACCAAAAAAACACACCATAGCCCCATGGCCTTAATCTTCAAAGGGGTCTGATATCTTCTTCAGCTGGTGGCTTGATCTGTTTTTTCCATAAAACCCTGGAATGACTCCACAGCAATATCAGGGCTTCAGTAGTTTGATTATTTGCTGTGTATTGGTGCTTCCACTCCACAAGACAAAAAAGTGTTTGCATACCTGAGGACTGGAATGTCAGAGAACCTTCCATCATCAAACTTGTGCACTTAGGAAAAAAAGGTAATATGGCCCAGAAGAAGGAAGTTGTGTTATGTCTAGTTAATAAAGTGTATATATTAGAGTCCTTTGAGCAAACAAGTGAATAATTCACAGTCATTTAAAGCTCGTTCACCTGTTCTGCTTCAAAATTTTAGGACAATAAATTTGTAATTGGCTCTAGGATCCATAGAAGCTTTTACAATTTTAACTGGGCATTAGAATTTAATTAAAAAAACCAAAAACAACGAAAAAAAAGAACCCAAACTGAACTGAAAAAGACATTTGCTTCCCTTGTAAAGATCTGGTTGCTTGAGCTCAATGTTTATTTATCACATCAACAAAGGTACCTGTGAGTGGGTGGTCACAAGAAGAACACCAAAGTGTCTCCTTCTCCTGTTCTTCAGCCTCTTCCTTGGCAGCTAACCTGAATTGCTTTTGCATGTCCTAGGAGAGGCTGGTGATGGGAGTCTCAGTTTTTATTGCTGACAGGTACAAGTGGCAAGTGCACTATAAATCACTATAATCTGTGCCAGTTTAAATTGCACACTGCTTTGGCAATCTGCTCATATTAATCCCAGCAATTAGAATGTACTTTCAGAGTTTTCTGGGGAGATTTACAGTTAAGGCAAAGGACAGGGTTTACACTGAAGCATATAAAAGTCATATTGTGTATTATATTACACAAATGTTGTCATGTACCCAACAATCATATGAACAATAAAAATAATAGAATTAGGTGTTAGATGTTCTAGTAATAATTAGAACAAACCCAAACAAAACACAGCGGTGATAAACCCCTTCCTATTGCTTTGAAGTACTTTAATTATAACTAAGTCAATGATATAAAAGTTCAGCAATAAATCTGAGAAAATGCCATGGGTTCTTTCGGAAGGATTGTGAGGAAAAAGATTCAAAGGACCTCAGTAACATGTATTTCCCTACTTTATCTTAGTATCTCACAATATTTGATAACATATGCCACTTTATTCCTTACCAAAATTCTAACCAAAGTTTTCTTCCACACATTGCAGGCTAATGCTCCTAGAGTAATGCCCCTTTAACTCAAACGTATTTAATTATTTATGAACATGTTATAGAAGTCTATGGTTTAGCTGCCTCAGTTATGCTTTTCAGCTCTGGAGAAACATCACCTGCTCATGTCCTAGTGGTGTCAGAAAACTGTATCAGGTTTGCAGCCATAGTCCTTTTCCTAAAAAGATTCATTCTATTGTACACAAAGATTAAATACCCCTCCACCAAGTATAAACTGAAAAACTATCATTTCCTCTTTTATTAGGTATAAAAAACTAAAACAAAAACGAAAACAAAAACCTCAAAAAAAAGGAGTAAATTATTAAGATACCCAAAGGAGTAAAAAATACATTTGCAGCACCTAGCTTCATTTTCTGGACTCTCACTGTAACAGGGGGTGGGATCCTCACCTAGAGGTACTGAATTATCCCCTAGAAAACACTCATTCTCTGTGCCTATAAGAGAGCAATTAGTGCTCTGATGGCACCTAGTGCCCTAATTTAAGCAGGTTAATTTAGGTGCCCAAAGCTGTGACCCTCCCTCTAAATATGCTATGTCTCTCACACAAGTAGTTTGTTGCTAATTTATGAGATGGTGGTGAGTGGAATCATAAAATCCAAAACAAAAACAAAAGCAAAACACAAACACAAAAAAAAGTCTAGAAGTTGAGAAGTGAGGAAAGAAATTTGGTGTAAATCACTCCATGGAAGAAGAAAGACTATTCAGAGCCTAAGCAGAGGAAAAGCATCCAGGCAAGTCTTTGGTACCTAGGCCTGCTGTAGAAGTTGTATTACTCTCAAAGCACAGTTTCAGGGCAAAGGAGTCAGTCCTCAGTGCCCAAGTTTTGTTCAGCTCCCTTGGAGTGCAGTACTGAGAGCCACGAGGGCTCTGCACTGGTGGGGTGCTCAGTGTGGGCTGCAGAATCCATCCATTGCAGCAGGTTTGGCAGTCCTGCCTGAGCTCCTGCTGCTGCTCTGTTCTTCTTGGGATGTGTGTGAAACCTGGCTGTGCTTGTAAGAATTTCTCTGCCTTTGACTCCAGCACTGATATATGTGCAATTAATGGCTGCTCTCACTACTGCCTGGAAAGTCTTGAAAATCTCTCTGAAATGCTTTCTCTTGGATTAAGTTATACATCACTTGGATTAAACAAAATATTTTAGTTCTAAGCTGTTTTTTTCCCTGCTACTTATTTGCCTAGGGGAAGTTGTTTGAATTTTTTGTTTGTTTGGCATTTTTTTTTTTTAAATTTTAGAATAACAAAGGCTTCATCAAAATGAGAATTTTCTTTAGGAATTATATTCATTAAAAGTAAATTTTTTCCTCCTTTTTAAATCAAAACTATCTGCTGAACACCATGCAGGTTGTCATATGATTTTGTGTCTCCTCATTCTTTTTTCCAGCTAAATGTTCTGGATGAAACTATCGTTACACAATTCTAGTATATATAATGTCTGTTTTCAAGAGGTTTGGCTGGAAGAACAAGCCAGATTGGATGTGAGACTGAACCAGTCACTGTGCACTGGTCTGAAAAGAATGTTAACATCGGTTTTACTAGCAATATGTGAACTTCAGTGTCCCATAATGATTAAAAAATATCCTCAGATGGCAGAAAGATTATATTAAACTGCAGTGGCAGTGACTTTTCTGGGCCGTGTTATGAAAATAACAGAAATTCTTCCCCTGTTCTCCCGAAAAGTAAAACAAAAATAGGAAAAAAATGATTCTTTCCAATATATACAGGAAACATAACAAATCCAGGGCATGAGCATAGTTTTGACATACTGTATGGCAATTTCATATAGTTTAGCTAAGCAGAAATACAAATTCTTTTGATGTTTAAATATATGTCATTTGCAAAGGAAGAATTTCACACATTTTGCCAGTATTGTCACCTCTTTATAGATTATATTGCAGCAGAAAAGAGAAAAGGGAAAGTCAAGGAGAGAGAGTTTTTGAAATGGGTCATTTAGTATAAGAATCAAATGCACTGATGGTAAACATCTGAAGATACCCCTGTATTAGAGAAGAGATCAAGACTGACATGTGTTTCTTTTAGTTTAAAGGCAATGGAAATAGAAATTCAGTTTAGTAATCTCAGAAACGTATCCAAAACAAAGCAACTAAGATATGGGAGACTTCAGAAAGAAAATGCAGTCTGTGTGTATCTGACATAATGTTTTGTAAGGAAAATAAATGAATGGTTCAACAGACAGAAAGGTTGTAAAACTCTTTTTAGTGTGGTAAAAACAATTCTCTACAGATGAATCTGCAAATGTAGAATCTTTTATTACATTTATAAGTGAGGAAGTTCAATTAGCTAAAGTGCATCTCATCAGCAAGATTTTCCAAAGCATTCATGTTGATCTGACAGTCCCACTGATGTTGTTGCCCTACCTGTACTGATTTCAATACTCTCAGAAAGCTTTTCCACTTCCAAGGTGAGATGGTGCCAGAGTTAGAAAGGAGAAGAAAGAGCCATCCAGCTTCTTGTTCAGGCTGTTTATTATTTCTTATCTTTTTGTTGGGCGGTCTTCAAGTACAAGGTCTTTTCTCTTTGAAAACCCAGCTGGAATGGCCCCTAGGGAGGGACTTTCAAGGCCTTATTTGACCCAATTGTAACATAAAATGTAAGATATTTATAATGTTGTACCTATTATCATTACTTATTTCTCTAATTGACATTTTTACCTCACATCCTATTTAGCAATGACCGTGCCACCATACACAGCAGAAAATGGTGTCTGAGGAGGACGAAGAAGAAGCTTGGGACAATGCCCAAGATCCTCCATCCTGCCCTTTTTCAGCCTCCATCCTAAAAAACCCAAATTATATTTTTTCACCCTGTGATAACTAAAACACTATTTTATCAAGCCTACATTACTTGCAACTCTTCTCTGAGTGTTGAAAGTCCTTTCCATGGGCAAAGGTGAAAGGCAGTGTTCTCCTGGGGTCCCAGCAAGGGTCCCAAACCCCCCAAGGTGTCCATGGGGGTGTTCATGGGGGTCTCTGCCAAGCCCTGGGCTCCAACAAATACAGTAACTTTAAAGCCACTGGAGAAAAATTTTAACAAACTTAATCCTCTTTGATTTGTTATCTGGCACAATCCTTGGGAAAGGGAGTGTGGCATGTTGATGACTTTGTTTTGACAGGGGGACTAGATAACTTTCAAGCAATGTCCATTTCATGTATACTCTTAGAAATTCAGTTTGGCTCCTTTGGCTGCAGCTAAAGAATAATTATATGATTTTTTTTGTATAATTCCTCAAAAGAGAAGCTTTTCCAGTACGTATAGTTTGTTCTTATTCTCTTCCATAACGTAGGTCTGCATGTGCCCATGTATACTGTGATAAAGTGCAATGTGATAAAGTGCTTAAGGATTTTTTTCTCTGAATATTAAAAGTCAAAGAAAATAGATTTCAGGCCACAAAGCTACTCCAGACAGGGGATGAAAAGGTCTCTGCTCCTGAGATCATCTGCAATGTAATAATCAGTGATCAAGCACGGAGAATGATGAGCCTGTAGGCATTAGGCTACAAGCCAAGGTTTTGAGACTTTTCAAATCTCTTTTTGGCCCTTTAAAAAGTAAATATAAAATGTTGAAGGTGGATTCCTGTCCTTGTGGCTCACAGCTGTACAGTACAACTGTGGCTTACTCTCTCCACTGAGCCCTGCCACTGATTGTGTCTTGACTGATGCCTTGGAAGTGAAGTTCAGCCACCTCCTCTGATTAATTCCCTGCAACAACCACACTCCATTCAAATTACCACATAGCTGAGAAGAAGAAGCATGTAATGATTTTATACCAGAAATCAGAGGCTGGAAAATTGCTTTGGAAGGCTGAGAATGCTTTCCTGGAGTCTCTGCTTCCAGTAAATATCATTCACATTTAGCAACACAGTGACTCTGGGACCTGAGGAGGCTGGGAATGTAACTCACAAACCAGACACAAGAAATTTTTTTGTGGTTTTGAATGGTTCGTTTTTGCACCAGTCACTGATTAACACTGATTAATTAATTTAAAGCCAGAGTGATGGCATCTCCAGCCTCTCTGAGCAAGTGTAACTTGTAAAGCTATCAGTTAAAACACAGGACTTCTTAAACAAATTGCATTTGACTCCATTTCTGCTGCAGAGACTTTTGTAGCAACACATTGAAAAAACACAGAAGCACTGAAGGTGTCCTGTAAGTTGTCTCACCCTGTGTTGAAAATCCACCAGATACATCATGGACTGCATCAGTGCTCGAGTAGGCACCTCCAAGAAGTGTTCATTATCAATTCAGCACCTTTTTCAGGATCAATGACTCCAGTGTGTGGGACCTGGGACTGCAGGGGACACTGGTTTTGAGTAGCACATCGGTCCGTGGTCCTGTTCCTCTGTGGCCAGGAGAGGAATCTATGCTGCCTTCATAAAAGCTAATTTATAAAAATTCTCAAAGACATAAACTAGGGAATAAATTTAGGACTTTCATCCTCAAAGTATACTACTTCTCCTATCTTTCAAAGCCAGGCACTTTTTAATTTTAGGGGTTTCTTTTGAACTTCTCTCCTTTCCTTCACCCATTATTTCAAATCACATAATCTATAACCAAGTAGTCCTTGCAGTCTCTCACATTCTTTCAAATCTTTGCACGCCCCCACATCTCATGTCTATCTATTTAAATAAAACAAAGGAAAACTGGCTGTCTCACAGGAAAATGGCAAACTTAAGCAGACAACTTGGAGAAAGAAGAAGTATGCATGAATGGGTATGGAAAAGCCCTGCAGTGTCATGGAGAAGGTCAGGCTGGGGAGAAAGGAGTAATCTATGACCAAGGACTGGAATCAGCAGAACAGATTACCCATTTCCAATTTAGAGTCTTCTGTACTGAAAGTGCTGATGGTTGGTCATGTGGATCTTCCCAGCATCTTCATCTGGACTGTCAGTAAAAGATACGATCACTTATATAAGGAAGGATTAAGAGAGGCTCTGAGTCTGTGCATCTCTCCAGCTGCAGTTAGCTACCCTTGTGATACCTTTGTATTGCATTACATTTAAAAAAAATAAAAACAAGATTTTTCTGTTTAGTACAGAATTTTAATTTGCGCCTTGGTGGGAGTTGCACTGCCTGCAGAATCCCTTTTCATTCCCTGTCCCAAGACTATTTAGTGATGTTGATGTGCTTTATTGAATAGCAGCTTTGTTCCAAAGGCTTCACTTTGGAAGAGTATGAACTGATCTCTCCTATTCATTTGTAAAACAGTTTGTGATGAGAGTTATTGTATGTGGTTAGTCTTCTTGTTGATTTTTAAATCTGAATACCAATTGTCTGCAAAGGATGCACATTTTGCTGGTTTCTAGCCTGCTTGCCCACATACCTTTCATTCTTCCCAGTAGTTTCTGAAGCTATTGCATTCTCTTTGTAATTCAGGAAGCTGAAAGGTCTTGAATTCCCAGTATCTTGTGACAGCAGGTTGAGGGGACAGATACAAGCAGTAATAGTGCTACTGGTAGAAAAGCAAGAACTCTGCCCCTTGCCCATTCAGAGAGGGCAGCCATGGGGCACCTTTGGCTTGCCAAGCCTTAAACACAGAGTTCCCAGGCAGGGGTGGATTAGTAGAGGCTATAAAAGAAAGCTGTGTTTGGGAGCATGGGAGTGCTATAAAAGATGTGGGTGTTGACTGCATGTATTTGTGTCTTTATCTGTCTCACTGCTCATGAAATGCTTCCTGTCCATATTTAGTGTTTGAATGTATTTCAGTTGGTGCTTAGTAAGTTTATAACTTTTTATGTCTGGATGTGTAGAAAATGTGGCATCTGGAGCTCTAGTTAAAAGAGAGAAAACAGGGATAAAAGAAGGTCAAGAGGCCACAGGAAGACTGGTTCTTACTGTTGTGATTTATCTGTGAGGCCAATCTGCTGTTGAAACTAAGGACCTCTGCTCTCTATGACACCATTCTGGTGATAGAAAAGCAAACAATGCAAAGTGTGTAGTTGTGAGGCAGGGAGAGAAGTGGCCATACTCTTTTGCTCATCATCATGGCAAAGCAGACATAAATGTAACAAGAAAACCCCCTCCTTTTTGTGTAGGGCGCTTCTGATATTCATGAACAATACAGATTTTATCACACAAGTGTAGTTTGTGTTAAATGTGCCCCAATGATTATACTTGGCAGGCTTTGGCACATTATTTTGCCATTTGTTGACCTTTGCTGCCATATTCCTCAGCTCCATCTTGGAATGCATGCCCCACATCAGCAGGCAAATGGAATTCTTCCTCTAGTCAAGTGTAAACAAATTATTTCTTCCTGACTATGAAAGCTGTGAAGAAACCTGGAATCTAGTATGTAATTAAAAATACGTATTTTAGATAAACATCGTGGCTCAATGTTTTTTCTGTGTTCCTCCTCTCAAATGTGCCATCTGTGGATGATGAGTGAGGGAGCTATACATAGAAGTGGGCTCACTGTGTGCAGACTTCCTTATTTTTGTGGGACTACAAATGCATTGACGTTTCCTGATGGCTTAAAAGAGGCAGTAAATTACAGCCACACTTTGCTGGTCTGTGCCCTGTTAACCAATGCCTTAGGAAAAGTGTGATTTTCTCTTTTAACTTATTGCAGGCTAAGGGAAAGAATAAAGGAATAAAATACCCAGCTTTCTCAGAGCCTGTGAGCAAAGCCAGAGCAGGAGATTCAGATTGTGAAGAGCTGTATAAAGGTTGTCTGTACATTTATTGTTCTTTTTTATTTTTGCTTTCCAGACATCTTTCTTCATAAAAAGAGTGAATTTTAAGCACAAAAGGTCTTGGCTGTACAGAATGAGAACTCAAGCAGAATTGAATAAGTATTACTCCACAAACCTGGAACTACAAATTAAACTCAAGTCTTTGGGACTCAGAAAGGAAAAAAAATTGTACTTCTGATCTTTATACAGGTCAACACATTTCAATGTGTTGTGAGGAGTCACAAGAAAGTGCAAAGAGAAAAGTGGGGATAAAGACCCTTTTGCAGAAATTCTTCAGTCTGGCATTGAAATATTAATTACATTCAACCAAATAAAATGAAGTCTGAGAACTAATCATAAACAAAAAAAAAAGTCTGAATTCAGACTGAATGGTGCTTCCTATTCAACAGGCAATATTTGTTCACTTGAATACGTTGAATGGGTAATTGACTGGGACTATTTGTGATTATGAGGTTATAAGGCGAGTATTTGTTAGATGGCCTGAAATTACTGCCTTTCATGCACGTTAGGGTGTTTGGCATGTCTTTTTTTATCATTCAAGATTTTTGTGTAGATCCTGTATGTCTGTCTTCCTCCTGATCATGTATCCTATATTGTGGAATCAACAGCTAAGTGATCAAGAATGAAAAATATTCCCCTCTGAGACAAACTAAAGCCTCAAATGGGTTAAGTGCTGCTTGTGCTGGGTTTTTTTGTCGTCTGTGAGTTAGTGGGAAGAGGAGGGGCACTGAGCACCTGTGGATGTAACAGTGGTTTAGCACATCTCTGGGAGTGGCCATTTCATGTCCTGGCATTGTGAAACAACCAGATTCTCTCAGGAACTGTTTGAGAAGACCAGGTACAAACCAGCAGGATGATTGTGTATTAATGGTGAGGTGCCACCTATGTCTGACTTTTGAGAATACTGGTTCAGTTCTGAACACTATTATAAGTGCAAAAAAAGTCAGTTGTCTAGGGAGAATAGATACAATTTCCTTAAAATTTCTTTAAGCTGTCTAGTATTTGCTATAGTCTTAGCTTTTAGCAAGTGTATTTGCTATGTCCTATGGCAATGAATTTCTTCCTTTCTGTTTAGTTTCTAAATTTCTGGTGCAAGAAAAATTCCTCCTGGATTCAGTGAAGAGCAAAGAAACCAGATGGCTGACTGAAAGACTCATAATAAAAAAAAAACAAAATCAAAACTGTAGAGACTAATAATGAGAGACACTGGACCATTTATCTACATTTTTGTATACCTGTATGATGACAACAATTAATTTCCAAAATTAGGACCCATCAGTGAGAAGGTAATGTTTGACATCACCCTTGCCTGTGAAGGTAAATATTTCGGGTTTGGACACAGTTTTCAGTCATGCATGTTCTTGATAAAAAATCAAAGTCCTGTCTGCTTTTATAAATTCTTTATTCCTCTTTGTGGTTCTTTTACCAGTTCTTTAGTTCACAGAGATATCCCTTTGAAGGAGATATATAAAAATAAATGTCCAAAGTTTAAGTCCTGTCTGAGATTTCATTTTTTAATTAATATTAGTAATTGTGAATAGTGATTTTTTTGCTCTCCTGTTTTTTATTGGTGATGTTATTTTGATTCTCAATTCAAGGCAATGACTTAATACCTTTCTAGAAACAACAGGCTATGAGCTCAGCTGAACTCAGAAAGGTGGGACCATGTCCAACTTGATGCTGTATCTAAGATCTCAGATTGCCTTAATACACCTCTAGAGGCAATTACAAGATTGGAGCCTTTGCATGGAAATAAAAGTAAGGCAATAAATAATAACAGATTTATTAGTTTATATTCAGCTATAGCTTAGTGCTATTAAAAATTTATACTACTTGCTATTTTTAAAGCTCTGTACTTAAAACTGTTGTAAAAATTACAAAAAAATTAGTGACTGAAAAGTCTATGAAAATAATATTGGCATGCTAAAGAAATTAAAGTTGTCATTTAAGGGCCAGTATGTCTATAAAAATTTGAATTGTAGCCAGGAAACACTGTTTTTGTTAACACATCTGTGCCATGCGTCTGACTTTGGTCTTGATCTTCCAATTTCCTCCTGTTTCACAGACACTTTCCAACACCTCTTAAGCACTGTTGGGTCAGATGTTTTAGGAGCAGGCTGTGCTGGATTTTCAAAGAAGCAGAGCTGTAATTTCCTGCACTGAGTTTTTCACTCTTAGTACCGTTTTTTCAAGTTTCATAGCAGAAAAGAGTGAGAACACTTCATTTTGTCTCTCCTGTCTGAAGCCAAAACAGCAGGTCACTGTCTCCATTGGATGGATCTCTCTGCCAGGGATGGCTGCCACCAGGAGTTGCTGGGATTTCCACATCTCTGATTGCACCCCCTGTCCCGAGGGCTTAGAAATGCAAACTATGCAGGTTGACCAGGGATTCAGTTTTCTACCCATCTGTTTTGAGAAAATAACCACATCTTTTTCAGGACTTCTAGGAAATAAATGCTACAAATGCAAGAGTTATTTATTTGACCAGCACTTTGTGGAAGCTGGTCTGCAGAAACAAACCCAATGTGCTACAGAGGAGGAGGATCCATGCAAACACGGACAAAAGCCACTTCTGGGCAGTTGGTTGCCTGCTATGGCTCATGTGTCAGCTTTCTAGCTGATAGTTTTTATGAGGAAATTCTTCTGATGGATAAAATAGCTGAATTAGACTAATATGGGCTCTTGTAGAGATTTCCTCCCTGTCACGGCCTCTTGTGCAATATAACTTTGTCCCCATGTTATGGATGGAGGGGACAAAAAGCTTTCTGATTTTTGCTTTTCCAGAAAGCTTTACCAGGTGCCGTTCCTACAGCAGTGGCAATGGCAGATACTTTGTATTTCTGTGTGATTCAGCAATGCATATACACAAAAGGAGCAGCCTTTTGATAATTTGTATTTCAATAACCCGGCTGCAAAGCACTGATTTAAATCGAGGGAAGGATGGGCTGAGATGCTCAATGATAACAGTTCAATTAGTTCCTGTGGTCTCATCAGAGAATGTTAATTTTCTGCCACGGCCTCAGTGGTGTGTGTGGCAGCAAGCAAGCTTATCTCAGGTATGGAGGAACAAGAAACTTCTACAGGAAGAGAAGGTAGAAAGGATGTTGGATGGAAATTGCTTGGTTTGTAGCTGAAAGGGCAAGCACCCGCCTGCCTTCCCCTGACTCTTAACCTTCATCTGAAGAATTCCTCCATGATCCTTGGGCTCTCAAGAACCCTTTCTATCCTAGCTTTCCTGGGATCCTCTCTACTGGAGACTCCTTAACGGATTAGATTGATTTTCTACGCTGAATAGCTGGGTTTCTGGTAAGTAATGTGAAGAAGTCATGCTGTGGGGTCTCCCAGCTGCAGTTGATTTGGAACTGGGAGATCACAGTGGCAAAAGAAACAGATCTGTAAATAATAGTGCAAGATATACACCTAGGCTTAAATGCTGCAACAATGAGTGAGTTACAGACACCTGGCTTTACCTCCTCAGCATAAGTGAGTTGATTTGCTGCACATTTAGAATAAAGGATTCAGTTATAAAAAGTTAGCTATAAGCCTGACTCAGTCCAGGAGCAATACATCTGTGCAATTTATTCAGCACTTCTAAAATATTGATGTCATGATAAGTATAAAGTAGAAGTTTATGCTTTTTATTTTTCAATTTTTTTTTTCTGAGTTGTCATCTTCCACTGCAGTGGGTGCAGAGACAGCAGCAGGTATCAATCAATGCATTATGATTCTGACCCAATTCTAATACTTCTAAAGTTAAAGGTCTGTGTTTCACTCACGGCTACATGGCAGCTCTGAGTCACAGGTATGTGGAAGTCCCCCAGGACACCCCACAGATGTTCCCAACAAGTCACCCACAGCCAGCTCCAGCAGCATTTCAGACATATGGAAAGTCAGGAACTTTGGCTTTGAGCCTGCTCTTAATACACCATGTTGTTGTTCTGCTCGCTAAAATTAAAGAGTTATGAGGACAGGGAAAAACAAAGTGCCAAAACCAATAGTCTAGGTTTTAATTTTAGTAATTGGAATTGACTGTAAAACACAGGGTGGGAGTTTCCTTTTCCTTTTTGCATAATGTTTGCTGTCCTAATGTCGTACATACACCTTTTCATAATGTCTCTCTCCTCAACAGCTGAAAAATGTTGAAAAAAATCAGTGGAAAGTATTTGCTCTGTTTTTTCTAATGTAAAGGTAAACCAAAATTCTTTGTTGTGGTGTTATGCTGCTAGACATACAAATGCCTAGGGGGTCCACAGATATTAGGGTCAAGGTTGGAGACCCATGGAAGGCTCAGCTGATCAATGAGCCTTTTGCCTTCACTGACTCTTGGTTGAATGTCCCTCCACTTAAAAGTCCCTTGAGATGAAAAAGATAAATAAATTTGCATCCAATAAAGCTGATATCTAGTTTTAATATTTATTTCCAGATAAGCATAAAGTTTGTTTTTCATTTGGTGCTTAGTGAAAAGAGATAAATATGTACATTTTTATAGAGAGGAAATAGGCAGTGTAAAATGCATCTGGAGACAGGCATTTTTATGACATGCAATTAGCATATTTCTGTTTCATTACTTGTGTTATTTTAATTGGTTGTGAAATTGCAGCTCTGAGTTTTTGTCATGAGAAAAATCAAGTGGTTATTTTACAATTTTAATGGAGTTCAAGAATTTGCCTACATAGTCTTGACCAGGAGGACAAATTCAAGTCCAAACATTTCCATTCCTTGAGGGTAGCTTACCATCAAGTAAAGAATGATATCTACTTATTGATCATCACTCCAAGGTCCTGGCTCCTGTACTTTTTTATTACTGAGCAAAACCCCATCACAGTTCACAGGCTAAAGACAGCAGTGCACAAGTGTGTAAATGATATTTATCAGCTCAGAAATTTTGGGTCTTTAGGCATAAGAAAGGCCACTGTGGTACAAAGAGGTCATGTTTTATAGGAGGCTCACAGGGGATTTCCAGGCATGTCGAAGGCTTATTTTAAAGCCAAATGCTCTGCATCAGAAATCATCTCACTATATGAATGTGGATGAAGTGAGGATTTGGTTTGCTCTCCCAGAGCAGGATTAGGCAGTGATCTGGTACGTTAGAGACCAAATTACAGCTAAGGAGCCCTTGCTGTAATGAATTCATTTTACACCACCAGATTCAGTTACTCTGAGGCTGAACTGGGTGCAATTTCAGCTCTTCAGGCAAGCAGCTTGAGTCTTCCATGCCTGAGATTTTATTTACTTATTTATATTCTTTTTACTCTGATTACTCCTGTTTGTATGGTTATGTACCTGTATGACTACTAAACTCATTAATGAAGATCCTGGCTGCTATTACAACACCAAAAATGTTTTACCAGGTGTCTGGACCCACTGGAGGTCATACAGAGACAGATGAGACCAAACACACTCACGCTTTCAGAAATTTTGGGAAATGCTATTCTAGCACCTTCCTTCATTGTTAGCTTCTTTTCTTTCATCGCCCAATTCCATTCTGACTTCTTATCTTCACAGCATTTCTGATCCACTAAGTCTATTGTTTTCCATCTTCTTTTTATTCCTTTTTTGTCTTTACTTGTGCCCCTCTTTCTCTTATCAACTCTGACTTCATAATAATCACAATTGAGAATTGTCACATAAGCAGTATCTTCATCCTATTCGTCTGTGTAACTCCTTTTCCATAGGGACCATTCTTGGATTACCTGGGTACCATGCTAGTTTAGTTATAAAATAAAGGATAGGAAAAGTTTTATGTGAACTTCTCTCTTTTCTCACAGCTACTGCAGTTCAGCTCCAGGTTGTGCAAGATGGGACTCACCAGTGGCTGCAAATTCTTCAGTCCCTGTGCCTACAGCCTACCTCCATTCCCACTGTGCTCTCATCTACCTCTGCTGCTTCCTTGCCCCTCTCTTTCACCCCCATTTATGGTTTTCTCCTGCAGTTCCTCATCTCTGTTCAGTTCTTCCTCCTCTTCTGCTGCCTTCTACCTCCTGTTTATAACCCCAATCTTTTCCCAGTTTCTCTGCATCCTTGCCCTGTTCTGCCCTTGCAAGCTTCCTCACTACTGTGCTCCTACTGTTGTGCAAGGCCTGGCACTACTGAGGGGGATGCCTGCTTTCCAGTCTGTGTTCAGCCCAGCATCAAGTCACACACAGTGCCAGACAGGAATTTCTCCTGCACTCAGGAGGGCTGGAGCCTGGGCACAGAGGCTCAGTTCCTCATGTCTTTCTGCACCTTTGGCAAGGAAAAAAAAATAAAGAGAGCAAGAGCTGAACCACGGTTCAAAACAGCCCTGGGTCCTGCAGAGTCTCTCTGAGGCTCTGCCACTAAACTCCCTCCCTTGTGAAAGAAAGAGAAGATGCTGAAGAGATGCCCTGCTCTGTCCCTCCAGACCCTGGTAAGAACATTTCACTGCAGACAGGGTCACTGAGCTTTTAACAAGTTTTGATCGTATCTGTGCACAGAGAGATTTTTCAAAGACTCTAACCAAATGTGGAAGAAATTTCCTGGGAGCTGGAAGATGCATATCACTGGCATATGCATAAGAGAACAAGGGAAAAAAAGGAAGCAGCTCTGCCAGATTTCAAGTGTCATCTTCAAAGGAACTCCCTATGAAATGGTTGTTAGGGCATATTTCAAATGGACAAATCAACTAGATTTTCCCCTTCTTGTTCTCTGGAGTAGCCAGGCTATGTTTTGCACTCTTTTCCAAAACTATTCACCTTTTCTCCCTGCTTCCCTGGGGCTAGGTGAGATTTAGTAAAGGGTGCACGTAGTAGTGCTGGTATGTCTGACACCTCCATGAACCTTAAAAAATAAAATTTGGTCAAATAGCATTGTTCTTCAAAGCCTGTAGATGAAAACCTCATGATTAAAGATATAGCAACAATGCCTGAAGGCAAAGTCACCTGTTTTGTCCAAAGTGACATCAGGGAATTCCCTTACTGCTCCTCACTCATCTAAAAGACCAAAGGAATCATCAGGACTCTGAGATTGCTGCAAAACAAGATTGTTTTGATCCATAATCCAGGAATCTGGGAAAACCATCCTGCTCTCATCTCTGAGTAATTGTTATGTGATGTGACATATTTCCTTACTGCTGAATGATGAGGTTGCCTTCATGCAATCACCTCTAGGCAAAAAAAGAGACTATTCAACTGCACAATGCACTGAACAGGAGCAGGGAGGATTAAAATTTCATCTCTTCATGCAAAGTACCAGGAAAAGTTTAAACGAAGAGCTATCACTCTGGAAGGGGACTAGGGAACAGCACTCCACTACTCCCCTACCCTGGAACACATACATCATTCCCTCAGAAGGGTAATTTCTCAACGCTGTAGGAATATAGAAAGTTAAATGTTCTTAAAACAGAACACAAGGTCAACAGCTTCCACCACAGAACTGACTGTGTCCTGCTGCTTGGTAATGCAGAAGCCTCAGTACCAATCACATTCCTCTGATACTGCTGTGAGAGGAAGAAGAAGACTGAGGATGGGAATGATGCTCATGTTTGCATTCACTTTCCTCCAAGAAATCTGCCTTTGAAATGGAGCTATTCATGCACATAGAGATGCTTGAGAGGCAGCAAACATGAGAAAAATTGATTTTGGCTCAGTAAATGTTTTTAGTCCATGGCAAGATCTGTCTCTGATAGTAAATAAAGTGATATGGTTTCATGAGAGCAATTCTGTGATCTGAATTTAACTTTCACCTGAGCAAATGCAGTTTGGATCAGTTAGGAAAATATTGGCTGCACAAAGCTGCTATAGGCTTTCCACAGAATATATGACAATTTCAGCATCATGAAAAGCCAGTGTTGCAAAGCTATTGCAGAAAAATGCTCACAAATGTATTGGGGCCGTGAGAAATGCGTTTCTTATTCAGGGGGTTTTACTTTGATTTTAAAATTTCAATTTTTTTATCAAAGTAATTTTAAATGCAGTTTTAAAATATTTTATTCCAGACATTTAAATATTTCATAAGCATCTATCTGAGGCTTTTTTAATAGCATTTCTAATTAGCTTTGTCAGAAGTGCATTTTGATAAATATTTAATCAGCTCCTAATAAAATTAATAAGACATTTTTATTCTCTCCCACTAAGACTGCATTACCTTCAAAAAATGAGTTAATTATGGGGTATTTTAAATGAAAGGTGAACTAAGTATAGATTATTGTTATAATTTATGTATGCTGCAGGCTCAGGGACATACATGTAGTGTGGAGAACTATGGAGAAGAATCTTTGTGCCCTCAGCAGAAAGCTATTTAGGAAAATTGGTGTGGCCTCAGCAATTGCTGTATTGACATCAAATAGGACAAAAATGTAATCACAACCCAAATACTTTTCTGTAAATTTGAGAAAATAACCTCATTTTCAGCCACAAGCAGTTAAACCCGTTCTGATTATTATGGCTGTTTACAGAGCTCTGCTGTATTTTGAAACTTTTGAATATTTAGGCATTATAAAAGTATATATGCTTTGCTTAAGAGCGTGGAGCAACAGGCCTCCACAATCCCTGAGCATTGTCGTCTCTGATCAGGTTGATAAACACTGAGAAGATTTTAAAAGGTTTACCTTAGGGTGATGAAGGAGACACAAAGAAGGGTTTGAAAATTTTTTTTTGGCTGTAGTAGTTATTATAAATAGGTGGAATCTGAGTCAGATGGGGGATGATCCTTGCAAAATGATGGAAAAACAGAAAGTTGCATGATTCTGATTTCTTCCATTTTAACAGCATTTTCCTCTTCATTTGTTTTATATTTTCATGACTACCAGACCTGCTTGGACCTGAATCACTTTGATGAGGTTTACAATGATTGTTTTCTACTCTTCTAATATCACCACCTAAGTCATTATATTAGAGCAGCACATTCTTACAGATGTGAATTGAAGAAGAAGAGAAAGATACTGGACAGTATCTCATTCCTCAAAAGAAGGCACAACCCCTCACTTTCCATGGTGAGCACTGTGCAAAACCCGTTGTTTTAGGGAAACAAAAATTACTTTACAACCCATCTTGCATCCAGCTTGTGTGGCATGTCTGAACTGGACTCAGTGTACTACTCTAAGAAGCACATATATTTTTATGATCTAAAAAATATGCTTCCACTTTGATTTTTTGGCCTATGCAGTGAAATCTCCTAAAATCCAGATGTGGTATGTTGTCTGGTCATAACAGTGTAAAAACTACATAAATGACTTTTTAGCAAATGTAAATGATGGCTTGATGGCTCTTTAGTATGAAGAGTAATTTTACTTCCACTCAGATGATTCTCTTAATATTATGCAAAGCCAGACTTGTCTAATACAAATTAGCCATTTAAATGAACTGGCTCTTGAAACTTGTAATTATTCTGAAAACAAAATTTCCATGGACATCAGAGCTTTTTTTCCTTGTTTTGAACTAAATATTTTCTGATTCAGTCCCATATAAATAAATCATGGATATGTCTGTGTCTGAAAACTAATGCCTGCTGAAAATACCTCCGGAAACCCAGGCTGATGGCAGTATAAAGAACAGATTAAATGGTTCCGATTCCATTTAAATTGGAGACTGGAAATGTGCTTCTCAACCACAAACACAGTGGATCTGTCTGCCTTGGTGTCTTTTAGATAAATATACTTTGTTTTGATCCAGAACAATACCCTTTAGTTGACACTTGATGTATGGTCAAGGAGTATTATAGCGCAGTACATTAATTCTGTGCCACATCTACTTTTTTATAAAGAGTCTCTGATTTTATTTGTTTGGTTTTGTTTGCTGCTTTGCCTGCTTATATGAAGTGTCCAGAAAACAGAGCAAGAGTGAGTAATTGCTGGACTCTCCCATCCAGGGCCAAGACCTACTGCTGTGCACATTTCTCAGTCTGAAGCACTAATCCTCTTGGGTTTTTGTGATTCACAGGCAGGAGCTCCACCACATAAATCCCTCCATGTGCATTTCCCATCAGCTGGCAAGAGCTGTGCTCAGCTTTTTACAAAAGGACCTCTATTTTTCCTTGAGTACATTGAAGGGTAAATTGAAATACAAAGTTAAACTGCATCCTTTCAGGCCCTCTGGTTCAGATGCTTTGCGTGGTTATGCAGCAGTGTGCTGTGGTTTGGATTTAGCAGTCCTCCAGATAAGTTTACTGACCCCCTAATATAACACTATTTTCACTGCTTTTTGAAGAATATTGGTTTGATTATGTGTTGAGTTCTAATGTCTCTCACTGGACTTCAGTTTAAGACTATTCCGAGACTTCAGACTGACTTTTCCAGGGTGAGGAAGAGAGACCTGCCAAGTATCATCACATTATCTGTGATACACACTCTAGTGGGAGTCCTGTAGTTCCTATGTTCAGCTGTAGAGAGATGTTTTTAAGTAATAAATGTTTCATAAAAATTTCATATAAAAAATATCAGGTGAGGAATTTTGGTACAATATAATTGACAGCCATCACATAAAGTTGCTACAAGCTGCAAAAATATTTGCTTTATATGACACTTGCCTCTGTGGGAGTTATCTATAACAAAATATAATGCTGCAATGCCCACATCTTACAAAGCTTGAAGATGTTTCCTGCTGAGGCTGCAAGTTTTACTTTATCCTTGTTAGAGTGTGACAGGTTGGAGCATGGCTGGTCAGCTCAAACCAGGTTAAACATGCCTGTGGTCCTGTGGTGGCCTCAGATCCCAGCAGGTTTGTGGAGAAACTCAATATTTTCTTCTGCTCAAACAAAAAACAAAACCGAAAACAAACAAAGAAATCACTTCTAAACTGACTATTTTTCTAGTCTTGAAGAGAACAAAGGAGCAAGAGTTTCATAATTTCTATTGCAGCAGGAGGAATCTGCCCTCTATGCCTTGCTCAAAATCCTTTCTGTCACTGCTTTGTGAAGTGTTTGCCTTCCTTCCCCATAGATATGTATAATGAAGATGTAAGGCACTGAGAGATTACTTACACTGTAAGTGGTGGAATGTGTATTTTTTATTATTATTATTTTTATACACACACATACATAAGTACCTAAATCAGGAGGAATGTTATTACAGTTTCTATTTTCAGAGCAGCCAAATTGCAACACCAGCTCTACCCCCTATATATATATTTATATATTTCAGTGTATATATACACACACATACAGTGAGTGATGGTCTATGCCCTGATGATGGAGAGCAGGCAGTGAGACTGTGGCAGGCATGTGTCAGGAAGAGAATAAACATCATCATCTCTGCTTTACAGCCTCCGTGACCCCAGCCCTGGAGAAGATGTATGTGGCTTCTAAATCTATTTCAATACATGAAGAAACACAAATATTTCCATAACTTTTAAGGAGCTGATTAAGCCTCACTGCAAATTTTATTCATGCATACTTAGATGATTAAATGTTTTTATAAATTATGTTTACAATTAGTATGCTTATATTAATTATGTTTATAATTATGTTTATGGCCAAAGCCAGCTGTGAATTTGGGCTCAAACAAGGACCAGGTTAGATAAAAACATTTGCATGTAGCCCTCCAACCACCCTTCCTCTCCATCCTGGTATTTGCAGGATCTAGGCTGTAGTATTTCCCATGACATGAAATATGTGAATGGTCAGTAGGTGCCCCATGCTTGTTTAGTTGGCTGTGTGCATGACTGCATCCTTTGATGTGAGTATTGAATTTACATCTTTCCCCACAGATAGAGGCTGACTGCTGAGCCACTTCAGAGATCTGCTACAATGCTTTTGTGTTACCTTTTCATTACCAGCTGGCAATTAGCACCTTTTCCATGATTAGATGGCAGCAATATAGCTGGATGCTATCACAGAATTTCTTCAAGGTGAACAAAAATAATTCGATAACAAGCTTTTCCTTCATCAGTCGTGTTTCCTCTGGGCTGTTGGAGCTCTGAGGACACAATGAGCCTTAATGGTTCTAATCAGTCTGACATGGGATCTCTTCCATACCTGCTCATGGGCCCGGGGACCGGTCCTTTAGCCTCTGTCCCAGCCCTGCTGGGGACAGTCCTGCTCTGCAGCTCAGCCATGCCTGTTGCTGCCCACGGATTCCCTTGACCAAAGCCCCCTCCCTGCCCCCTCCCCATCGCTCTTCCCGCAGTCAGCGGGGAGGGAGGGGGGCCGAGAAGGGAGGGTGGGACTTGGCTTGGCTGCATGGAAGGAGCAGCCGAGCCGGGCGGCTCCGGGCCCTCGCTAGGGAGGTGGCCCGGCCACCTGCGCCGTGGGGCGGCCTTCGGCCCCGGGCCCCTGCCAGCAGGGTGGAGCGGGGCGTCAGGATTTTATTCCTTGCCCCCGGTTTCCAATGGCTGCAGCGTGTGACATCGTGGGTTGCTACGAACTGAGACAAGATTTTTAACCCTTTCCCCTCCTTCGGAGAGATGCTGCTGAAGACTGAGAGACAGAAGAGGAAGAAGGCTTCATGGAAGAAAATGGAGTATTTCTTAGTAGTTTTTGGGAAGTGCTGTTCTGGTTGCAGTGTAATTTTTTCAGTTTCGGCTTTGGCGGACCATATCTCCTTTGCAGAGTGTTTGTTCAACTCTGTCCTCCAAGTCACAAGATTTTACTCCCGTTCCTGAAAAGAAGAATTCTTTTCAGGAAAGCGAACGAAATCTGGCGATTTCAATGAGGATCAATTGGGCAAGCTTTGGTCCATATTCCTGCACTTGCTGTCATCCCCTTTGCTTTTCTTGTTTTCACGAAAAAGGGAACGAAATCTTGCAGCTTGGGGGACAGAGCTGAACAAACCTTCTGTAAAGGAGATATGGTCCATCAAAGCTGAAATTGAAAAAAGCCAAAAATTTCAAATGCAGTGACTACAACCAAATGCACTGAAATGACATGAGGTGCAGTGAAAAGCACCAAAACTTGCTAAAATTATTCCCATAGAAATCCCTAAAACTTGGGAAGGAGAGAAAACAGATACAATAAAGAGAAACACAAGACATGAAATTAAAAAAAAAATATATAAAAAACCAGGTACCGAGTGAAAACAAGAAAAGCAAAGGGGATGACAGCAAGTGCAGGAATATGGACCAAAGCTTGCCCAATTGATCCTCTATTGGCCGGCCTTGCAAACTGATTTCCTGCACTTCCCTGGTGGTCTGTGAATTTGGTTGGATCCAACAACCATCTGGGTGTGCCCAGAGCACACAGTATTAAAGATTTTTTAGCATATGTTCACCTGCCACAAGCAAAAACAAGGTTCATTTACCCAGTGTGGACAAGATGTGGGAGAGAGAGTGTTTGAGGGAGCAGGACCAGGTGACTAGGCAGAAGAATTCACCAGTGCCAGCTCTCCCAGCAAGTCCCCATGCTCCCACCTTCTGTGATGCTGGCAGGGACAATCTGTCTGCTATAATTTCTGTGAACAAAGGTAATACCAGTTTGTTTCTCACTTTCTATGTCTATCCCCAGTATCAAGGTTAGCTTTAGCACAAAAGTACTGTGTCTTTATTGGAGATTATTTTAAGGATTTTTTTTCCTTTTTTTTTTTTTTTTTTGACTACTTATATTTCAAAGTTGCCCCATATTTTCAGATCTGGATGCAAACACGTTCTGCATTCACTGCAGTGTGGTGCTATACCTTTCATTTTACTCCCTGTGTTCTTAATGAGGACAGACATTAGCAGTCAAGAGTGGCTTTTATAATCCTCCAGCTCAGAGCTCATGCTGTGGAATGCTGAGAGTCCCTGGAAGACAGATGGCACCCCTGGCTGACCGTGGCTCCAGAGAGAATCAAACACCTGTGACAACTACTCACACAGCTTGAGGAGTACCAGTCCCTGCTAGGATCGTGCTCCAGGAGCACACCCAGCTCTTCAGCAGATAGAAAAGACCAAGGAGGATAGTACAGGTGATGGAAGGAGAATCTGGAGAAGACGTCGCAAATGTTCTTTGAAAACAACCTTTTCTAGTTAATGGTACACATGCAGTGTTCCAGCTGTATATTTCTATTTTTCCCTTGGCTATCCACAAAATCTAAAAATCACAGTTGCGTATTCTCCAGCTAGTTGGGGGAAATTAGGCGTATAAGTCGTGAACAGATGCACATTATTTTGATAGGTGGGACCTTCATCTGCCAAATAGCTCTGTTTTCCTAATTAATTTTATCCTCTGTGGATTTTTAAAAAAGTTATGAAAGGAAGGTTTCATGGTAGTAACTAAGTCTGAGCTGAGCATAGGCAGGCACCAAGCAAGATTTCTGCCTATCACCCTGATGTCATTACAAACTTTTTTCACTTTCACCTGTGTTATTGCTGTGCTGGTTTCTAAAATTACTCACATAATGAAAGTTCCCCAAGAGATTCATATTAAACCAGGCACATTTAAATCAATAAGCAGATGGAATTAGCAAGGCTGAATAATCCCTACATAGTTTTAAACATGCTTCTATCTTCAATTTTCTTTGTACAAAGGCTGGAAATGGTGTCTTTTTCCTATTCTGTAGGCAGTACCAGGATCATCCCCCCCGTGGAAGAGTTTGTGCTGGGAAGATCTCACTTTCACAAAATCTCCTGGACTTCTTGTGTACAGATCTGGACTCTGCAGATTCCATACAGTTTACTTCACATTGCTTCTTATGGCAACGACTAGAATAAATGTCTTCTGCCAGATTTAAATTAAAGAAATTCTGGAAGTGCTTTGGAAGTAGATTTAGACTAGTACAAGCATGACTTTAGTGACCTCCAAAAGTGCAAGAGAATGAAAAAGATCTTGGTTATTACAAAAAGTACACAGAAAAACAAACAATGAAATGCTTTGCCATCCCAGAAACATTCTAAATGGCACTGCAGCCTTACCCTTTCACCCTACTAAGTGCTTTATATACTCTATATTCCCGAAACAATATTACAAGGTATAGAAATGTTTTCTAAAGTTATGTAAACAAGCAATATAGACTTTAGAGGATAATACACAGCCCAAGAGGGGGAAAGAAATTACAGTACCTTATTTTGAAATTAAAGGTAATCAGATCAACAGATATGAAACGTATCTGCTTGCAGCTTTCATTATATTGTTAGCACTTAAGGAAAAAGGAAGAAAGAGATAAGATAAATGCAGAGTATATTAGTTAGGGAAAATGGTGTGTGTACTGGAGGAATGAAATTACTCAATAGAAAAATATAAAACACTATTTGATATTCACATGAAAATGTGATGCATTTCAAAGCAATGCAGAAGCAGGACCATTTGTTAGGAAAGGCAGGGTCTCAGGAAACAAAGACATTTAATTTAGAATCCAATACAGAGAACAAGTCAGTAAATGGAGTACAATAGGGGTGTCAGTCACAGCCCATTGCAGGATGAAGTAAAGTTAGTGGCAGATGTTCTGGCTTTTGTGTACCTTTTAAACTTTGTTGGATCTACTATTAAACACTACCATTTACAAACTTTTCCACCTTCCTAACAAGCTAACGTTTGAACTCATCTAATAAACAGTGGGCAATACTCACTATTTCCATCAGGTTTAGGGTACTGTAATTTTCTAATAATCAAGGTTGTCTTAATCCCTTCTTTATTATACTGTGGGTTACCACTGAAGCAGGTCACATGAGTGATGCCATAGGATTAATGCTGAAAGCAAACTCTGGCAGTGTCATCTTTGGCATTATGAGGACAGGCTGTACCCAGACAGGACAAACCTGTGCTGCTGGGACTGCAGTAACTTCATATGATGGAGCTGCAGCTGTTGATAAATTGCCTGTCTGGAAGTTTTTGTTCTTTGGCCCCAGTATCACAGAATGAATACATACCAAACTGCATGAATAGAGAGGATGTGTAGAACAAACAAAGGAACCACCTACCCAACAAAGTCACCACATGCCGAAGTCATCACATGTGGTATTTGGAGATGAATTTAAAAAATAGGAAAAGACTAAAACCACAGGACAGAGAGAAATGGAGCTTTTCAAGGTCTGTCCAGTATTTAGCATTCTGTGAGTTGTTTTCTTGAAAACTCTGCCAAAGAGATGTGAGCACAGGAGCGAGCAGTGTGTTGTGCTTTCAAGAACAAATCCAGTGTCTGGTTTTGAAGCTCAAGTAGAAAGGGAGCAGGAACCCATTCATGAACTGTTTAGCTTGGCACTTTTCAACTGTTCAGGGGTGACAGCATCAAGGAAAACTGAATGCATAAGTACCAAAATGAGGATGGGTGGAGTATAGAAATACAGTTGCAAGTGTTTCCCAAAAGGGCAGTGAACATGTGATACAGGGAACGAGCTCTTCTGGCTATCAGGGGAGATAAATACTCATTAAAGGCCTTTGAATTAACCCATGTCTGCACTCCTCAAACACACCAGTGAAGCTACAGAGTGATTTTCTCACCAGCAAAAGAAGAGGCAGAACTACACTAATATTTAGAAGTTTTGTGGGAGCTGAATGCCCAACTCACTTAGCCACTGGTGAAGTTTCACACCTGTTTTGAGGAAAAACGGAAAAGGTGACTCTATGACAAACAGCTAATAGAGTTAAAGTATGTGGCATGGCACTGACAGTGGGGACAACTTTTAGATGAGATTTACAGGATAGATTTCTCCCTTGGTGAGTAAGGTATGGAAGCTACAAGCCCAAGTACTACTCTGAAAAAGGTTGTGGACTTTTCTTCAAGTCAGGTAATTAGAATCATTGAATCATGGAATGGTTTGGGTTGGAAGGGACCTTAAAGAATATCTTTTTCCAACTCCCCTGCCTTGGGCAGGGAGACCTTTCACTGGATCAGGATGCTCAGAGCTGCATTCAACTGGGTCTTGAACTTCCAGGGATAGAACATCCAGAGATCCTCTGGGCAACCTGTTCCAGTGCCTCACCACCCTCGAATTAAAGACTTTTTTCCTCCAATCTAATCTAAACCTCCCCTGTTTCAGCTTGAAGCCATTTCCCCTTGTCCTGTCACTCCAGGCTCTTGTAAAAAGTCTCTCCGTCTTTCTTGTCAGTTCCCTTCAGGTACTACTTGAAGTACAGATGATCTGAAAAAATAAACCATAAATGGGCAGTGCCAATTTCACAAGGTATCAGGGAACTCCGACAGCTGGGAATGGTGAGGGAGGGGAGGGGCAGAGAAATTAAAGTCCCATCCCTGAAGAGTAGCTGAAGCCACAAGAAGTGTTTGTAAATAGGCTCCCCAATAATATAGTAATATGGCACAGAACTACCAGGAAACAAGGCATGTGTTGTCCCACAACAACATATAATCTTATCTGTATTAGTAAATTAAAGGGGCATGATCAGAAAAGGAAAAAAAAAAAGATACTTTATTAAACTGCCAAATATGACTTGTAAATGGATAGTGATGACTCAAAGTCTGCTCTGGTAAAAAAGGTAAAATGCTTCGTATGTAATTCCAATAGGAAATGTTTAATGATTCCAGTTGTGTCCCAGGTCAGATCCACCCTTCCTCATCACTTTTGCATCCTATCTGTTCTTTCAGTGTTGCTGGCTTTGTCATCATGCTGCATTAAGCTCTTTTTACACCTTCATGTGCTAACTTCTGAACTTGTTTTGAAAAGCAAGCCCTTCCCGAGAGAACAGGCTCTTGTTGCCAGGAGCTCTGCTCCATACCAGCATCTTGTTCTTCTTTCATAGAGCCACTCCACGTCCTTATTTCTTCAGAGGTGTTGGAGGAAGGTTGTTTCATGGAGCTGGAAAAAGATTGCATAGTTGCATTTTCCCTCTCAACTGCTCTTCATTTCAAGTTGCTTCTTTTCCACTAGGTGCCACTGAAGGCTAGGGGAGCAAATAAACCTTCTGAAGAGAACCTGCCTTGCCTGAAAATCCAGAGCTCCCGGGTTCCCTGGTAACTTGGGAGTGGAGTTTTAAAGTGACCTAAAGCTTGTGGAAGTTGAATTCCTAATTGTAGCCTGTAATGTTGAAGGCTGTACTTTTCTGTGCTAATCCCTGGAAGACGCAGTCTTTGGAGGCACATAATAAATACATCAAAAATCCATATGGGAATTAGACTTTGGCAACTTTATGACCATGCTTTTGTATGATTGTGGGACTGCTGCTCAGGCCCTGGCCAGCTGGGCATGGCTCACCATTGCCTGGAGATGGCTTACAGTACCTTAGGATCACAGAGCACTAGAAGGGATAAGGGTACTTCTGGCTCTTCCTTATCCTGATCCAGCACTGGCTGTAAGAGCTATACCTGCCACTTTTTGAATGATCAGCAGGTTTGTCTTGTACTGTGGAACAGAGAGTCACCATGAGCATTTGCAAGAAATTTTAATATCTATGCATCATCTTTTAAGGTATCACTGATGATGAACAGAAAAGTTTATGGCACTTTACATGAAGAGTAAAATTCAAGTGTTAAAATAAATCTATTTTTAAATGATAGCAGTATAAAAACACTGACGTTGATTCAGAGTTCATTTCTCAAGTCTGACAGCTACAGAAAGGCTCAGCAAACTTCTGTTTCCAGTTCCCTCACTCCTTCTTAAGAAAATTCTACTACATTCAGAGTACTCAAACCCAAGATTTACAGCAATCTAAAGTTATGCTGTAAGGGGGGTGCAGAGGTATGTAAAACCCACACATAATCGAAAGTTTGGCATTCAGAAATACCTTCCAAAAAGATGACTACTTCACTTGTGAATGTGAGGAGAGGAAATAAAGTTACCTTTGGAGACAATGAAGAATTTTCTCACTTGCCTGGGGTATGCTGTTTGTGGTCCTCTGAGGGTCAGGAGATGCACTGGCAAGGTAACAAGCAGAATGAACCAAAGGAATAACAGAATTTAGCAGCAGAACTCCCCACCTTCCCATCATCCTCTAGTTACAAATTGACCAGCCAAGCTCAATCCCCTGTTTTAAATCCTCTTTGGAAGTGGAGTCTGGGTATGGAAGCATTCACAGCAGGCTCTGTCCACTCCATTTGAGATCAAAATGCCCGAGGACAGCCTGGAAATGGAAGTGCAATTACTCTTCTGAGAACCTGACCTGTCCTGTGTGTTTGACTCTTGTAGCTGTGTTATTGTCCTCTAATGAGAAGTCCTGCAACATTCCTGGAGATGGTGCCACAAATACAACTTCACTGGCAAGTCTGAAATTTTAAGGAAGGGTTAAAAGGGAAAAGCAAGCCACACAGTCCCTTATATAATGCTGGAGAAGATATTACAGCACTTGGTTTTCATTTACCTTGGAGAAATCACTGTGCCTCTCTGTTCCTCAGATTCTGTCTCTATGAGGTGCTGCTCATAAGATTTTTTCCTACCTTTATTTATTGTTTTATGACCCACAAGTGAAAAGTGCTCTCTGACAACTATGTCAAGATTGTCACAGTCATTCTAATCTAAGGAGAAAATCGCAGGTTTGCTAATGAGTTTGTGAAACTAAAAATTTGCTTATTTTATTCACATTTAATCCCACAGCTGCCTGAAAATGTTGACTTTTTCATGACAATTAAAAAAGCCCAAAACTAACAAGGAAAAAGTAAACAAAGAGCAATACTTCCAGTGCCAGATTTTTTGTATATTCACTGTGCAGCACCACAAATTATTTTCCTTTTCCTCTCACCATATTTCTCAGTAGATCCTATGCATGGACTGTTCCTTACAACTGTTTCCATTTCCCATGTCCCTTAACATATTAGCTTCGTCCCCAAAGAAGAGGGTGACAAGTGCTATATCTGTGAGGTTGCTGAATATAATTTCTGTTGACACATGGGTTCTCAGTGGTGTAAAAATCATAATGGGACAAACAGGAATCAAAGTTTCTTAGATATGGTACCTCACCTCCTGAGATGATTCCTGCAGGAAGCAGTGCTTCCCACACACTTTTTTATTATGCTGTTAGTTCACATTCAAAGTTGGAAAAATCTGCAGAAGGCACAGTGATGGACTGTATCCTTTATGATAGAGCTGTGTTTGGGTGAAACAAGGATGTATAGATTTATTTAGTCTGACACCGTAGCCAACAGCTTGCCCTCACAGTCTCTGTGAGCTGTCAGCTCTTCCCGTCCATCAACCCTAACAGCATTCTGTTCCAGCAGTGTTATTATCTGTTTTATCTTCCTTTCTGTTGCAACTGGCAGAGGAATGATGCCTTTTGATGGATTTTCACTTACCTCTATTGTTTTCCTTCCTGTCCCTTTTAAATAAATATCCTATTGAGTGCAAACCTGGAAGGATTTCAGAGCAAATTTCTCTAGCAGGGATAAACAGAACTTTTTAACATTTATTCTCTTCAAGCATTAATGGGTTTGTGCTTTGTATCAGTGTCTTTGTGTTGATGCAGTGTATCTATGACAAATATACAGTGTGGAGCAAATTCAGAATATCTTGCTTAGTTCCTACTGAGCTTTGCAGACAGCATCCTGCTGGAATTAAAACAAGCTGTGCAGAACAAAGTTTAGAAACTGTATAGCTATCAAGAACTCATGGAGACCTACAAGAGTGTAGAGGAGAAGTCCTCAGCTGTGTTGTCAGTACCAAAATGGACTTGTTTTCTGCTCTGGAAGCAGTGGGATCATCTCCCTGAGTCTGTCCTCGGAACAGGTCAGCAAGACCAGAGCAGCGATCCCCGAATGTATGCTAAGAGACTTTCCATGCACAGGAACTGAAGATAAAGTTAGGCTCTTTCAAACACCTCCTGGTAACCAGGGAACAGGCTGGGGCCAGGCTGCTCAGAGGCACATGTCTGCAGAGCTGATGTTGTGCAGAGTGCACACAGCTCAGGAGCCTGGGAGCAGCTGCCCTGTGCACACACACACACACTGCAGAGGCTCTGCCCTGGGCAGCGCAGGGAGCTCACCGAGTGCCTGCTGCTCAGCACACTGACATCCCTGTGCTGGCTTTGTTCCAACCCTACCTCTGGCCCCACAGCCCAAACAGGGAATTTGCAGCTCTTGGGTGCTGCAGCACCTTGGCAGGGCTGGGGATGTCTGCGTGCCCTGGCTGCAGCTCAGGGCAGCCTCTCACTGCCGGTCCCTTTTAACCATTACTGGCTGAGTTTGGTGTCGGGACCCAAAAGGGGTTTTGCTTGCTGTGGGATAGGTTGTAAGAAGCAAGATTCCCCCAAGAGATCTCTCCTTTTCTAACTTCAGCTTCCCCCTTGGCAAGAAAGAAGTCGGTATCATTTATTTTCTCTGTAAACACAAAATGAAGCACTGCAACAGCAGAGCAGGTTTCTCCGGATTTCTGAATCACCTTTTTCCCCTTTCATGGTTGTCCAAACAGGCTGAAAGGACAGAGAAAAGAATGCAGCAGATATCCAGTATTTTGTAAGGCCATTTGACATTGCTTAGGCTTTTGCTTCCAGTGGGCTACAAAGGGCCCCCTGAAGCAATCTGGTGGTTTCCAATTAAAAAAAAAGTGGACATAGGCCCTTTTATCTATTCAGATCACTAGGAGCTACCACACATCCCTTTAATGTTTAATCAATGATCTCTGTTGCTTTGTTATATATAAAGTAAAAAGCAAATATTGAAATTGATTAGGTGAAGCACTTAGCTAAGGAGACTTGCCAAGTAATAAAGCTGATTTTTCAGAAGACCAAACAAACACCTCTTTTTTTTTCCTGATAATTTCAAACTAATGTTTTTATCAGTATGAACAATTTCTAATCTTATGTGTGAGAAGATGACCAGAATAAATAAACGCAGAGATAAAATTAAATATTGATTACTGACATGATTGTAGAAGTTGCCTAAACCAGGTTCTTTAGTACCCACTGGCCCTCCTTAAATTTCCAATCAAATTTGCTATAAGAAGAACACAAGGTGCTAGTGGATGGGTAGCATATTGATGCTCACAAAGATCAGAGACATGATGTCTGTATGAGAAAGTGAGAGGGGAAAACTTTCTTTTGCTCCCTTTATGTGAGATTCATGCTAATCACAGGTAATGGGGCAGATTCCTCTTTCTTGCAAAGCCCCATCACTCTTTATCTCCAGCCCTGTGAATGCTGCATCTCAGAAGCAGCTCAAACATTCAGCACCTGAATGAATGCAGGGAGCACCAGGCTATAGACATCCTTGCCTCATCATGTTCACAGCCTGTGGGAAGCCAGAAACTGGATTGTGGCATCAAATTTTCTTGTAGTCCTCCATCTGGCAAACAGCAGCACTGTCATGTTCTATTTATTATTTAAATCCTGTCTGAATGTCACATTCAGACCCTAAAGCGGCAATTTTGGGACCAACTTTTATTTTTTTCCAGGTGGACACATAATCTGTCCAGTATCTGGAAAACTGGATCAGCGAAGACGTGTAAGCAAGAGTTAATAACATCAACCAGAAAGACAACAGACTCGATAAAAATTCCTGCAAAAGCCTGTTGTTAAATCCCTGCAGCTAATTGTATGTTGTTAGTATAAACTGCTTGCCAACTTCTAGTTATGACTAATTTCAAGAGGCTCATTTTTATTGCAACTGTGTTTAAATTTATTTATTTATTCAATAGTTGAAATGTTTCAGTTAAAGAATCCTAATTTCAACAGAAAGTATTTCAATATACTGCCTTCCCTTCTCTGTCATAATTAGAAGAACCAGCATCTGGCAACGGAAAGGAAGTAAGTTATGTTGAAGATTTCCTGTGGTACAGTAATGACTTCAAAGTGGGTGACTTTGATAAAAATGCACAATGCATTTGGAAGCGTTTTTGGTGACAATTATGTACTTGAAGTATTTAATCCACTGTGGATTGCTGTAGCCAGCCTTGCCTATACATGCACTCTAGAAAGGAGAGCAAATGAATACCACTGGCATGCAAAAAAGTTAATAATGGACTATATATGCAAAACTGGAGCTGTTTTAATCTGCTGGCTGCACATCAAACACTGTCAACAAAGATGTTTGTTAAATAAAAAAGGAAATGGTCAGTGAAGTAAGAGGTTTTAGTTGGTCTGTGGAACCTTTCAGTCATCTGAGGCAAGGGAAAGTAGGTCATCTGCAGGCAAGTCAATGGACTATAAAGAAATAAATTTAATATTGATAGCCCAAAATCAAAAGGAAGGTGGACAGTTTTTTAGTGGATAAATAGCTTCCATTTTGTAGTGGTGTAGCACTTGACCCTGCTGACATTAAAAGTTTGTTCGTCATGCTTCTGAGCACAAACTTTTAAAAAATCACCAGTGATTTGGGACCCTTATTTTTCCAGTTGTTGGACAAAAAGAGGACAGAGCTTTGAAGGAGAGAACTAAAGTGAGGTGCCTCTGAAGCATTGCCGTTTGGGCTGCTCAAAATTCAATATCCCCACACTATGAGCCAGTTTTGCCAAATTGATGTGATGAGCACCAACAAACTCAAAGGCTGTTGTTTCAACTTACCTTCTGTATCTGGAGAACTTTGTCCTGCCAGCTCCATGGAGTATTTACTGGGAAGTTTATGTTCTACACTGCAAATAATGAATTTTGTCTATCTTCATGCTTAATTTTTTTTTCCAAAGGAATGTGATATCTGCACCTTAGAACAATCAATCAATCTGTCAATCAAACAAACAAACAAACAAACAAAATAACTATTTTCAGCTTGTTTTGGTGCCAAGAGGCAGTACTTTTCAGCACACTGGCCATAAATATGTAAATTATGATTATTAGCTAAATGCATGTTTTCTTACAGACTTAATATAAGATTTGCAAACCCAAAATCATCTGTATTTTTTTAGAATTTTGTAAACACTCCCTAACAAATGTCATAAATGCTAGTTTATGTCACTAATGATTTCTCTGTTTTGGGCTCACATGCATGTTACAAAACCCTTGCAGTATGAAGGATGTGAAAATGTCCTTCCAGAGGAAGAGATGGACACTAGCTGCTGTAGTTTCTGTATTAGTCTCCCTGATAAAGAAATGTCATACCAAAAAAAATGTTTCTTCTTTCAGTGACATGTCACAGTTAAGTTCATTCTTAAGAAATGTTGTGATTTGACATTACTGGAACGTGAGGTTTTGTTCTTAAAACGGACCTTTTTATTCCTTTTCTTTCAGTAGTGATTTTCTTGATTAATTTTTCCTCATGTTGATTATTTATGGAGTATGAAAAAGCAGTATAAAAACTGATTTTCCCTCTTTGTTAAAGTTTGTTTGCTAACTGCCCGCTGATAAGTGGTGAAACTGGCACCAACAGGTATGGGGCCACAGTTTATTTTTATTTGCTTGGTCTGCTTTTATGATTCTTATTTTTATCTGAGTCTTCTTATTTTGTATTTTATAAACTTGGTGACATGGATTTACAAGTGAAGATTATTTTTCAGCCTGTATCTAACATCAAAAGATGTTATGAGAAATCATATTACATTTTTTGACTTATGATTTGTTTATCACATACTTGTATATAAACACGGTTCTGAACCCAAATCAGGGGCAGCCTAACATCTATTTGTGATTAATATAATAATCCCTCACTGTCCAATGAAAATTGCTTTTGGATCTTTCAGCCTGATTTGAGTTGTCACTACCATTGCTGTCTCTTCCTTGATCTCCAGAATACAGACTATTGCAGCTTCAGTTCTAAAAGGGTTCCTTCTGCCTTAATCTCTTGTCAACCTGTCTGTCAGAGGGGCACCTTCTGGATTCTCCTTAGAGGCACAGGACAGGAATGCTGTAGACAAGAAACACAAGAGCCCTTTGTGGCTTCCCAGACCAGGAACCTAATTCACTTTCAAGTTATGTACTGCCTGGCTGTGTTCCTAAATAGCATGGGAAAGTTTCTGATGGGATAGTGTCCTGATCCTTCCTCACAGTGCTGGCTCCAGTAGGCTGGAAAGGCAGTAAAGAGCAAGGAAGTTGATTGCATGGAGTATAAAATAGTATATTACCATAATATTATCAGCAGTATTTATCTTCACTACTCCTGAAGAGCCTACATAAATGATAAAGGAAAAGATTTTCAAATGGCTTTGCATCCTGAGACCATCAGTAGTAGCTGAGTTTGTGACACCATAATTGAAAATACTGTTTTTGTGGCTGAACTGATTCAAGCCATGCAACTGCGAGGTACAGAAGTCACCAGCTTAAAAATGGCATGAGAGGAATGAAATATGTGACCTGCCTGTGAGCCTCATTTGCTTCAATAATTTGGAAATCCCGTGGAGGCTGATATGGTTTGATTAATTGTGTTTGAAGAACTCTTGGGACCACAAGGTTTAAGTTAGGCTTGTTATGTCTCAACAATCTAGCACAAACTTGGAATGTACCTTTTTTGCTCAGCTATAGTTTTCCTTTAAATTGGAAAAGAAATTAGGACCTCTGAGGTCAGGAAGCCTTAACCCAGTCCCTGGAGGAAACACAGAGCACGTTCTATTGGAGTTTATTTCCAAATGTGTGAATGGCAAGAAAGTAATCAGGAGCACTGAACACAGCTTTGCCAAGGGCAAATGCTCCTTGACCAGGCTGGTGAAATGACCCAGCTCTGAAGGTGAAGAGTGTGGTGGGTGTAGTGATTGTGTTGCTCATTGTCGCGGATTTGGATGGCACATCACCTCTCCCCAGCGTCACATTACCAGGAAAGCAGAACTCTAATTCTGAGAGATGAGTAGGTAATCACTTTACTCATCCTCTTCCAAACCCCCACAGCCTTCCCTTACGGTCATCTGAGATCACCAAAACCCAAGAGTACCTGTGCCACTCATGCCAGAAATGCACTCATTGAAAAGCACAAGTGTGTTTCTTCCTGCCGTGTTTAAATATAACCATGGAAAGTTCTATCCAGAGCACAAGAGCACATACAGCACTGCTGGAAAATCCAGACTCTTCCACTTTCCAAAGCAAATCATCTGAGACTGCAGATTGTGTTGCTGGTTAAGCCTTGCTGGAAATTTTTTTTCTGGCTACTTTCCACAGTAGTTCTCCTGTTTTTTGAACATAGATTTGCTACTTCCTCCCTGGCTACTTTAAATGGACATTACCTAAAGCTGACTAAACCAGATTTGGCTGGTAAATCTCTTCTAAGCAGCTTGCATTGAAAGCTAATGCACAATTCACAGCATTCTTTACTTCTGGAATTAAGTAACTATATTTGTCATTACTCTGAAATTCTACCAGGAATCCTGGAGCCTGCCTCAGTTTTGATGAGATTAGGGAAACAGGGGACCCAGTTTCTGACCATACATATGCATGCAGACTCTCTAGCCCTACTTTCTGCCTTTTTTTCAGTAAAGTTTGGGCACCTTGCATCTCTTTAGAAATTAGACGGCAAAATGGCTCTTCCAGGAGATAAGGATTTGAAGGTGGGATCAGTTCAGTTCTCCTGTTGGTTAGCTGGCAACATCTTGTGGGGAAATTGTTTTTCCCTTTGTACAGTGGGCTCAGGACCTTCCCTACCTTGCCACAGGCTGGGGTGGTCTGAAAACGAGCCCTGCAGGTCTGTGGGCCACCTGCTGTTAGAGGGAGGCTGTGTCACAGAGGGATGTGGTTCAGTATCACCAGCATCTTTGAGTTCATGCTATGCACGAGCCTGAGCCATTACAGCTACTGCTACTACTACTGCTACTGCTACTGGTTTGTCTTAACAGCTGGAAAAAATACTGGGAATTGTGTCTTCCCCTAGGCAATGACTGCATTCTTCTTGTTAGCAACTTTCTGCACAAGAAAGTTCTGATGGGAAGATGTTCTCACCCTTTCATGAGACTGAAGAAGATAAGAGCAATAAATCATCCTTTTAACACGTCTCTCAGTGGTCCTGTCTCTCAATTGCCCTGATAGAAAGTGTTTTACCTATTCTGCTCTTCAGTGGCCCATGTTTTTAAGTCTTTTTTCTCTTCATGCTTCTCATTTCTTTGGTGACAACCCTTAACCCACAGACTCCTCTGAAGTAAGATCAGTGTTGCAGATTGAAAGTGGAAGCACAGGTGAGAATAGGACCTTTCCACCTTGTAATAAATTACAGCTTGTAATAAATTACAATATATTAAATTAAAATGTAATAAATTACAGCTGTGGCAAAGGACCAGTTATTATTTGTTTTAAGGTGCCTGTCTCATGTGTGGTCCAGGTTTCATACAGTTACTATTCCCACTACTGTCAGTTTAGCTGCACTAGTGGTGTGCAAACCCTTTTAACAAACCAGGTGGGCAGGAGTAGGTCTATTGCACAGTTCTCCACCTGGACTTGGTCTGTTACTACAGGTTCCTGCCTCAGTCACTGAAGCCTGGGTCAGATGTCATTTACTAAATAGTTCCTCCACAGGCTACAACATGAGGGGGAAGCATTCCTGGCTGCTAGAGCTTTTTTCCCAGGATGGCTTATATAGCAGAGTTTTCAGAAAGAAGGGAGGAGGATATGCAAGTCTAGTTCTTATTTAAAAGGCAACACTAGTCTCTGAAGCTGAAGACTAAAAGGGTTAGGGCAAGATACTGAGCACTCGGTAGGCAGATTCATTCAGCTGTCAGATTCTCTCATTTGGAGAGGGAGATGTCTATTTTATTTCTGTCCAGTTAGTCAGAAGTTTCAGTGCTAGCAGTGAGTGCTGGGAACAGTCCAGTCATCCTAGAGGGAAAGCTAATTGTGCTTCAGAGGTAATTTTAGAAACCTCAGAAGTTCTTAGTGTGAAAGGCATCAATAGTAACTTGAGCTAGGGTTAGGAAAAGAGGAAAGTTTTATGGTTCTTTTTCCCCTGGGAGCAAAGGACAGGAGAACCTCTTAAACAAAAGACACACAGATATTTCACTAGAAAAACAGAAATTCTCCCTGCCTGAAGAATAAGTGTGTCATAGAAAAGTGCTCTGTTCTTGGAACTCTTCTGTATAAAAGTGGGGTCAGAGCTTGTATCTCAATATCTACTACTCATGGCAGGCATTTTTAGCTTTGCATTCATTTGCCCTGCTAAATTACTTCATTTCAAATGTATTTTAGGCAAAGCCATAGTAGGGGAATTCTGCCTTTTGTAAGAAATTTGGTTCTAAAGCTGATGGATATCGTTGCCTACCTTCCTGTAGAAATCCCTTAAAAAAAAAAAAAGAAAATGTTTGTGTCTGACACAGCATTGCAATGTTTGCAACTGTGTGTTTTCAAATAGCTCTTTCTCTCAAGCCCCTGGATTCTGTGAGATTGTTATTGCCTTTATCTAATGATGTCAGGTTCTTGATTCGTAATTAATTTCCACATTTTCTTTGGAACCTGCAGTCCTTCAGTTTTAGTGCTTTCATTTATTACAAGAGGAGAATTCCAAACACGGAAATTTTCTCTCTTTGCCCAAGGTACAGCAGTGAGGCATCAGATGTTTCTATTGAGTTTCAAGTCTGATTGCTCCATCATGCATGTTAAAAGCTCTAGTAAAAGCAAGCAAGCAAACAAATCTGAAGTTATTTGAATAGAGCTTTCTTCCATGAGGTTATTGGGCTGGGTGTAAAAACCCAGGAGGAAAAACATTCCTATAGTCTTTTCAATCTTTATCACATTTCAGGGAAGAACTTTTCCATAAGGATTTTTTCATTTGGGGGTGTGTGTAGGAATATCTTCTATTAAGTTGAAGACAGTATAGGTTAATGTCAGGGTCACCTGGTGGCACTTGAAAGTTAATCCTGATGTTAGAGCAGACCCTCAGTAGCCCATCAAGAATCAACACCTTTAAAAAAAAAAAAGGCAGCGGCTTTGAAAGAGGCAAAAACAATTAAATACTCCTAGCATATGAATAAGTTTTATCATCTTTACAGTTAACAACTTGCTTGGTTTCATGTCATATGTTTGGGGGTCAGAAGGGGAATCTGAAGTGACTGAGAGGCTGGAAAGGTGCTGCCAATTTAATGAAGTGATCAATGGCTTGGATGAAAGCATTGCCTTGCTCATCGCAGCCTGTTCTCTTTGATTAAATGATAAAGTGAACTGTCTTGCACTGCTAAAAATAAAAAGATGTAACTGGAAGGATGTTTCAGGCAGCACTACCCCAAGCCACATCTGCCTTGAGGATGAGCAGCTGTCAAACAGTGTAATGTGCTGTTTGCTTTGCTCATCAATACCTCAAGTGAGCCTCTGGGTTGCAGCGGGTTGTGCTGTACATGGCAGCAGCAAATCTTATCCTATGGGTTCATATACCAGGAAGGGGTTTTATTATTCCTCACTGGGATAATGGTTCTCTGCTTCCTCTTGTATTTTTAAAATTATTTTCCTCTTATATATTTTATTTTCTTCCCTGCCCACCATAATGTGAACCAGTAGAAATTAAAACCTGTGTCCTTTATGCATCTTCCTCCTCAACAGCCTGAGTTCTGAGTATGTAGCATGTCCCTAAATGGATGTTTTTTGATAACCATCTTTGTCCTGATTGCTATCCACAGTGATAAATTTCCCTTGCTGTACCCTGGAGGGGTGAGCTATAGGTAAGTATGGGTCTGAAGATCTGTGTCCTTTTGTGTTATCTCTCTGCCAGTGCTTCCTCTTTAAATGGCAGTGTCTGCCCAGGGGTTTTGCCTCTGTGCAGCAATATTTGATCTCTCCCAAGAACTTGTATTTTCTGTACAGCTGTGTCTACAAGACTTGCCTATCAAATCAGATGTTTTTCTTCCAAAGGTCTCCGTATCAGTTTTCCAATATGAGCAGGCCCCTCCTCTGCCACTGTTGTGTGCCATTTGCCTGAGTCTTTCCACTTGTGGAGAGCTGATTCTTTAAATATTAGTGGGTCACATTTTTTGTACCTTTTGTGCTGTTCTTAGAGGCAGCTTTCAATCATAAAATGAAATCCAGTGAGAATCAGCACAGAAAGATGTGCTGCCTAAGAAGTCAAAGGGAAGTACTAATGGACAAGATTTCCTAAGTTGAGTGAGATCATATTCTACTTAGGAGAAAAGTATAAATTCAGTACATGCAAGGGATTAGGAAGATAATATTTCATTTTTCAGTCAGAATCAGCAGTCTTTGAGCACTAGGAAGAATGTTTTCTGTATGAATATGTAAATACATGCACTCGTAGAAGAATGTGCTTCATCCTAACTTTAACTGTTGACAGTGCCCTCAGAATAAAGAAAGCAACCTGCATTGTGTCTATAAAATGTGTCCATATCTTCATTAAAGAAGAAAGCAGGGAAGAACCTCCATCCATCTTGTCCTCCACTTTATCAGTGTTTAGTCCACTTTTAGCATAGTGAGCACAACCTTTACATTCCATAATAGAGCTTGATCTTATTTAAGTATGGATAATAACATAAAAGCTCTGGACTTTTGTGCCTAATCTGCACTTACTGGTTGTACCTGGAACTATTGGCCCTGTAACAAGAGATGCAAAGCTGGAGACAAGGCTGCAATGACAGGGACGAGATCCATGAAAAATCATTGCTTCCAAAATGCTTATCCACACATATGAATTTCATGCTAAGCAGGAAATGTTAATGCATGCATCAGAATAAACTTTCAACAAAGAATTATCAAACTAAAAAAAGAAGTGTCTAAGAGTGCTGCTGTAGCTCGGGCAGGAAAAGTGATATTAGAATGGGTTTGGTAAAAATGGCTCAATGCTAATGATAATAAAAAAGGATTAGAGAACAGGGATTTATCATATTTATAACAGAGACAGATGTGATAATACCTTTAAATGAAGCTTGCTGTGACACTGTAGCATTCCAAATCAATATTTCCAGCAGAATACAATCACATAAAAGATAAAAAGTGCAACAAAATTTGTCATTTTTATAGATAACTATTCCATCTGACACATTTGATAAGAGTTTACAGGAAATAGGAGAGACAAAAGTAAATCAGGATGGAAAAAACTGGGCAGCACATTAGCTTCAAATTTTGTCCAAAGAATAAAGCAGCAAGATCAGAGAACCAATTGCACTTGAAATCACCATTAAAATCTGCCAGTCCTGGATTTCAAAATGGAAAGCTTAATAAATCACATTACCTAGAAAATGACATAACAAAAGGAACACTGCATTAATTGAGGTAAGAAAAAAAAAATCTATTCTGCTTCATCTGTTCTTCCAAGATAATTTAACCTAACCTTTTCATTTGTGCATCACTTGGGCTAAACGATCAATTGTTCAAGTGGGAAAATCTGAGTTACAGGTGTACTATGCTGTAGAATTCATGGCCAAGTGCACTTTTCCCAGCCCCTGGAAAACAACTTTAAGCACTGCAGCATCATGAGTATCATACTCAAATGGGAAAGCTGCCTGATTTTCTCTCTGAGAGGTGAATGATGTTGATCACCCTAAAAACTGCTACAAAGGAGAATACTGGAAACTCTGTGACCTTGTTAAATCCTTGTTATAAAAGGAAGAATTTAAAAAACCCCAAACAAACCAACAAACAATATGATGCAAACAAATGACTCAGACCAAAAAAAGGGAATGAGAACTGTTTGTGTCTCCATCCTGACTCTCATTAGCCTTTATGTGAGTGGTCTTCTAGTCAGACAAAACCAAAAGAATGAAGAATGTCATGTAAGACACAAATATGTGCTGTGAATTGAAGACCTTATCCTTCCACAATCTGAACTACACTGTTCTCAAAGAAATGTATACTCACTGAACACAACCTGCTCTAATAAGCAATGTTATTTTGCAGTCCCCAAGCAGACAATCAAGATCAAAATCTTAATGCTGTCTAGAACTGAGCACAGCTTCTATTCCATAAGCTTCAGCCTCACAGTAGAAGCATCTAACTTAGAACTATCAAAACATAGCAAGAAGAAAAATACACCGACCTATAGGTGGGCTCCAGCCCCAGGGAAATAACTCTCTAATATCCAATTCTCTGGCAGAACTGCTTTTGTGACCTTTCTCAAGGTTTTTAAAGCTCCTCTGACAACATAATGGAATTTTGGCAAATTATTTATGGAATTATAGAACCATTTAGGCTGGAAAGGACCTCATGAGGTTTCTAGAAAATCTCCCTGCTCCAAGCAGAGCCAGTGCTGAATTTAGACTATGTTGCTTATGTGGTCATGCAGGCAGGTCTTGTAAACCTCCAAGGAGAGAGATCCCACATAGCCTTGCTCCAGTGCTTAGTTGTGCCCACAGTAATTTTTTGTTCATTTTATCTAAACATAATTAACACTGTGTCAATTCATTACCATTTTCTCTCAGTCTTCTCCTGTACATCTCAGTAAAGAGCTTGCTTCTCACTTTCTTTATGATATTGAGTTTACTGACAGACTGCTGTCACGTCTTCCCAAAAATTTCTTTTCTCCACTCTAATGATCTCAGTTCCTTCAGCCTTCCCCACAGGACCTGTGCTTCAGTGACACTGGATACTCACTGGAACCACATGAGCACACACACACTGCAGTAGCAGCTTCCTGTCAGAGACCAGACCATGCTGCTCTCTGTGGGATGCTCACCTCAGCCAAAGTGCAAATATTTCCATTTCCCCACTTCCCAAAACTGTCTAATTCCAAAATAAAGCCTCAACACTTCGCCCAGCCTCCCACACTTTACATTTAAGGTTGGCATGTCCTCTGATATCACCACCAGTAGTAAATAATCCTAAGCAATGTAGACTGGGGTTCAAGAACTGTGATTGTCTTCAGAACACAAATCACATTTTCCCTTAAGTTGGTCGTTCCAACAAACCACAGACAGTTGCCATTGCTGGTTTTAGCATACATTGTAGCATGTCTGGCCAGCTCCAGTGGATCCAGAACTGAGGATAACAGTTGAGTGATGCCTAATGGACAGCAGATGTAATTATCACTGCTCTGTTGGCTTCCTCTGGAATATCAAGTATCAGGTTGATTTTGCTTTGATTTCTAGAAGTTTTTCATTTCATAAAATAAATTTTCTTCAATATCTTCTGTTGCAGGCAAGAGGTACTTCCATATGTTGAAAGACATCCTATTCCTTTCAACCTATGGGCATTGTGGAATTTTCTTAATGATGAGTGCTCAAACCATGTCTGAGGAACTTGATTTCAAACTGCATCATTCCTTAGAGCAGTAGCCTAACTCCCTTTTAGTAGTTGCATTGTTCACACAGTTAACCTTGGACTCCAGGTTTATCTGATTATGACAGATAAAGGAAGATAAAAGATAATTCAACAATGATTTACGGCTGTCTTTTAAACCCTTAATAACAAAACTCAGACACCACCTTTTGTCAAGATGCTCGATCTTCTTGTTAAAACACTTCTTGTCACTCTTGTTTTTTCTTAAGAGAGATAAATTGAGAAGGAGTCCTCTAGACCTTTTCTCACAGGAGTTGTGTTATCACATTTGTCTGCTTGGTTACATACAAGATGTTTTCTCAAGGTTGATTTACCTTTACTGATCTGTTTGTATGAATTTGGCCTCTCAGACTGGCCCAGCTCAATCAGATCTGATGACAGTGCCAAGTTGTATTCCCATTTCTCAAGTGAGCACACTTCCTCAGCACTGCCAGAGAACCATGATGGAAATGGCAATGCAGGTACTGTAAATTGCACTATAAATTTGGTCTGGGATCGAGTGCTTGGGAAGTGATATCTGAAGCAGAAGCAGAGACCAAGAACAAGAAAGACAACGTAAACCAAGGGAAAATATGGGAGATCCTGGAGCAGCAATATTTGGATGGTTTCCTGCCTCCATCCTCATTTCAGAATAAGGCTGTTAAGAGTATTCTCCACTATTAAACTCTACTTTTGGACCACCTGGATCAAATAAGAAGAAAATAAACTCCATAATTATTCTTCCTAAGAGGCTTCTTTTTGTTGTGTGTATTAGGGGTAGCATTTGAATAGCAATGGAGGGAATTCTGTGTGTGCAATTGCTCGTCTGCAGGGTTGTATTGTATAGAAAAGCAACCAATGGATAAAATTAAATTTTTTTTCCTCACTTTAACACTTATATTATCTTTATATTATCTTTTAGAAGTTCTTTAAATGATACTTTCATACTGCATTCCTATTTTGCCATTTTTTTGTTTCTGTATGAGCAGGAAAATGTAA
This sequence comes from Nicator chloris, assembly GCA_013400495.1. Classification (NCBI taxonomy): domain Eukaryota; kingdom Metazoa; phylum Chordata; class Aves; order Passeriformes; family Pycnonotidae; genus Nicator; species Nicator chloris. Next base: position 44,271 of record WAAE01004650.1, read on the forward strand.
CGGGTTAATTTGTACTAGTAATGCCAAGGTACCTGGAAGGTTTCCATGGTCAAAAGGGTAGAAATGAAATTCTACTTGTATTGATTTTGGTCTCATTTTTGTTCACTTCTAATCCATCACAGACTTACTTTTTTATTTTCTGATCACTGAGTACTACGAAGGAGAATTCACAAATCCTTTCGGGTTATGGTAAGGGCCAAGGTAAACAGAACTGGACTCTACAGCAAATCAATTGGCTCTCAGGAAGCTCAGCCATCATCCTCCTAATGCCTGGGATGAGGTTTGCTGCCCTCTTGTCCCTCGGAGACAGACTGTCTCATTAGGAGCTCTGAGCCCAGCCCTGCAACTTTAGTAAATCAAAGTTTCTTTTAACAAATGAAAGCACTGGTCTGTTTATTCCCCAGAGAGGGTGAGTGATGTTATTTTAATAAGAAGAAGCAGGAGCTAATGCTCTGAAGTGGTTGTGCACCAAAATGCAGTAAGTCTCTCAAAATGCGGCTGAGCTGGAGCACATCATGTTCACAGATCTGGGTGATTACAGCAGCCTTACAGTTGAAAGGCACTCTAGCATCCAACATAGCTAAGAATATTAAGCTGGAATTTTTTTTTTCTTTTTTTCCCTTTTCCCCTTGATTTTTTAGTTAAATTTCTGTACCTCTCTTGCAACCCTTCTGTGTTTTGTGTGGCCCAGCTGAATACAGCACGCATCAAAAAACACAAAAGGTCTTATGCAGGATTACTCTGTCCTTCTTTGATGGATATGTTGCAAATATAGCAGTACATTCATTTGAAGGTGTTCTTCTCTCCTTCCATAATCACCACAAGAATTTACTTAGTGAGCTACCCTTTTCATTGTATTATAGGACTGATGAGAGTTGTTTATGACAGAAATCAACGTATTCAAACAATCCCTTGTTGTAGGTCTCTGCTAATTAAATTTTGATATATTCAAGATGTGATAAGCATGTTCTATCAATTTAACACTGATGCTTATTTCCTAGTAAACATTTGTGGCCTTCACTTCTTCATTCAAGACAGCAGGTTTTGTTGGTGAGAGGGAGGGTGTAACACACTCTGTTTATTTTAGTTTTACAGCAGTATGTACAGATAAATCTGGATGGCTCTGGCTATTTCACCATATTCTTTGAGAATAAAATCTGATTTGTGTGCTTCATTAGGCTGTCTGACTTTGTGATTATTACCTATTCATTAATAACCCAAAATTAGATGTGAAAAGTGAATGGAGTTTGGCTAATGAAGTTTTGATATAGTAAAAAAAAAAGAGTAGTGGGAAGACCATTACATTTTTCTTGTGAAGGAAAGCAGATTTCCCTACAGCATTATTTAAGGAAAACAAGATTTTCTGAAACAGAATCATTTTCTGGAATGGGGCTTTGGTTTGGTTTGGTTGTAAACCAAATATCTCAGGTTTACTTACAGCTTGTCTGACTCAATCACAGCTTCAGCCTGAGCCTAGATGGCCTTTCAGAAAATGTGCTTCAAGCAAATACATTTTGTTGGGTGAGTCCATTCACAAGTAGATTTTGTTAATCATCAGGAGCTTGAATCATAGCTGAGCTTGAATTTTTGTATTTGCAATGTAATCTTAAATCTGGCACTAAATCTGAGCTTGGTTTTTTTATTTTCTTTTTTTTTTTTTTGTATTTTTTTCAGTTTATAGAGAGTGTAATGAAATTAAAACAGTATAAAATTAGTATTCTCCTGTCATCAACAGTGAAAAAGACAACAAAATCATCATGTTTTTTGCTTTGTAGGAACGTGCATCAAATTTCCAGTGTTGGAGATATTTCTGCTAGCAAAGATTGTGATCTCAGATTCTCTCCTCCTTTAACAGGTCAGTGATAAATGCCTCTCATACTCCTGAGTTAAGCCTCTGTCACAAGTCTCTCTTGTATATTCTATTCCTTTATGATTGTACTCCATATCTGTGTGGCAGTATCTCAGTCTCCTCAGAAATAGATTTGTATTTCTTTAACACTGCAGCAGGTTCAGTATGGAGAAGAGAGGTCACTGCAGCTCAAACTACCCAGAAAACTTGTCACTGGAGTTCACTTCTGACACAAGTGTGCTTGTTTCACAACAGAAGAATAATGGATGAGCCAAAAACATTGAGCTTCTTCCCTTTCAAAATGTAATTTTAAAAGGGAGAGAAATAGTGGTTGTGGAATATAATTGGGGTATTGGTGCATCAAATGCTGCTTTTCAAAGCATACCAAGGTACCAAATTACAGCTTGGAAGGTTCCCCCCATGAAGGAGGTATGTTGAACAGGATCCTGCTGAAGTCACTGCTTTTTTGTGGAACTTTGTCATTTTTCCAGCAGCTGGTGCAACACATTGACTTGCTTTAGTGTAATTAACATCCTTAGAAAGAGCACTTACTACATAAAGATCTAACAAGGATATCAGAGTTCAGAAAACACCAGATGGATTCCAAGGCCTTTGAATCCCTTTGGAAAAACAAGAAAGCAAGCTAATATTGTCAAGGCCACATCCATAGTATGATTGTATCTTGTGAAGTCACTCCAGACCATATTCACAACGCAATTAATTTGCATAATGGAGAAACAGTCAGACTGGATTTAGCAGAGGAAAGTATTCATGTCTTCAGCAACAAACCCAACTGTACTAACAAATTGATGATGAAAAATGGTCATCAGTTTTCCTGCTTAAATAAGCCCTGTGAAGCAAAGCAAATTGCAACATTCTACTGGTCTGAAGCCCAGTTTTCCTTCTGCCTGCTTTTGATCTCAAAAATATAAGAATTCAGGGGAAAAAAAAATCATCTTTTTGATGCTGGAAAGCTGCTGAGGAATCCCTTTGGACTTGGCAGAGACCATCTGTCACCCACACGTGCGAGTGGCTGTCTCTCAGTTAATGAGGGACACAATGCACTCAGCCGAGGGCTGAGACACAGCCAGCCCCAGCTCCTGGCAGGTGGTGACAAACTGCAGAGGGAGAGTTTGAAACTGAGGAGCTCAGCTACTGCCCAGGCAGGTCTAGCTACAGGCAGCCATGGTTCCTGAAAGGGCAGCATGGCAGGGGTATGACAGTCACATCAGCACTAGTCTGGTGCTTGGTATGACCTCCCATACTCTTATTTGTGCCCTGCAGCAGCTCAGTCTCCAGAGCTGGCCCAAATTCTTTATTTTCAGTCCTGTGACTACCTAAGGTTTGGTGCTTGAGTTTATATGCAGTTACTTCTCTTTAGTAAGAATCTTGCACAACAGCAGCTGCAGCAGGTAGAGGTAAAAACACCAACTAAAGGGTTTGGAGCCCACCCCCTTTCAAAGGGAATTTCAAACCTCATATTTGTATCTGTAAGTTCATCTATCATTCACAGAATATTTCTGGCACTTTTGCTAAAGTGTTTCATTGAGGTTTGTGAAGTGCACTTAAGAAAAATTCACATCTGACCCAAAAACTTGGTGACTGTGGTGTCTCCTGAAAAGGCACGGCACAACAAATGAAAATCAAGAGATGTGAGTGAATAGTGCTGTTAATGTAAACTCAGATCTGACAAGGAAAACTCCTGGGTACATACAATTCCCTCTTCTAGGGGAGGGAGTGAGGAGGTCTCTCTGTGAGGCTGGTGGTTGCAGAGCCCTGCAGTCAGCAGTCTGGATGAGGAGATCTTTGGAAAAGATGTGGTGCATCCTTTCAGGTCATGTTTTTTGTTCAGACACATGGTTATTAATTAAAAGGTTGAAAGGAAACCACAGAGATGCCAGGCACAGGGCAGGTGCTTCATAGCAGGACTACAATGTGTTTCAGAAAAGACACCAAGCATTTTAGGTTCCCTCCTTTTGCCAGCTGGTTGAAATTGTGCTGAATTGTTTCTTGAGTCCTCAGGAAAATATCAGATGAACTTGTTTTTCTACCTCTTTTAAATTAATCATCAGGGAATACAATGAGTCATATTGGGGCCATCAGCATCAACAAACAAAATAAAAACACAAAATTAATATAGTACTCCTCAGCCTGTCAGGATTCATCTGAGGAACTTATTGACATGCAGTAATTCCCAGAGATTTGCAGTACACTGGAAAGGCTGAAGAAGTCCACGAAGCTAAGAGCATCCAAAATTGCTATAATAAATATTGTTAAAACTCAATGTTTTTAGAGACATGTAAAACATCAAGCTTCTGGATGTAAACAATCCACTTGGAATTAGAAACTGGGAAGATACCCAGGAGATAATAATTCTTGTTGTACTTTTTACAGCAGTAATCAAAACATGGAGACGTTGAAACATGGAGACTCCATGGGCTCGTGGAAGCAGTATGATCATTTAAATTGACAATCACCCTGTTTCTAGGTGTTCTTACCTCTAAAATGAGCTAAATAAGTGCCTGTGGAATTTCATCATTTGCATTGTTGCTCACCAACCCGAAGGAAATGACAAAACAAAAAAATGCAAAATGTTTTTCTCAAAAATGACATTTGATATTCTAACAGTGCTCTCTGTTTTCATTCCTTCTCTTTTGTTTTATTTTCAAGTTTTAACTAAGCAGCATTCTTTTTCTTGGGTTTATTATTTAAATTAAAAGCCGGAGATCTGAGATCAAGTAACAAAAATGTCATAGCTGAGATTTATAGTTATACTGGCACCATGTTATTAACTATACAAAGGCCCGAGACAGTAATAGATAACTGCAAAAGTGTTTCATCTTTACATACTATTGATTACAAGTAATTGATAACAGAGATCAAGATAAAATCAGATAGAAGTTCAGTTTGCTATTAAGATCTAAGTATGTCCAAATGTGTACTATGAATTGGTTTTATAACTAAAGTCCTCATTTAAGAACATTCTTTAATTTTTTTCCTCTTTATCCTTTCCATTTACGCAATTATATATTTACTGAGACTAAATTAATAAAAATATGTGACGGTGTCAGTGTTTTCTCCAGCACTGTGTGATCTGAGAGTTTTGTCTTTTTTTCAGAAGAAATACCAAAAAGCATTGAAAGAAAATAAGCAATTACAAACAAATAATTTAACATTACTTCAAGTGTGTTTCCGAGAAAATTAAAAAAATATTAGTGACATAACACGTTTGCTATTGCAAAAGATCACATTAGGAGCTGCTTTTTCACCTCTCCTTCCCAGTTCACCAGTGAAGACTAGACAGAACTCCCATTTATGGATAAAGAAAAGCAGCATGGAGTGCAATACTTCCATTTATTTGTAGAGTTTATGCAATATTCTTCTGGGGAAAAGAAAACAAGATAACTCTGTTTGCATGAGCATCACATACTTTGAATTATGGAGAAGCATTTCCTAAGTTCCTATGATTTACATTTAAACCAGTATACTTAGTTTGAGAAATAAATACACCATCATCATGCAAATCAACGAATGCAAGTGTAAGGAATTCATAAACTAGGACAAAAAAAAGAAAAGAAAAAAGCAATGAGGAACTGCAGCATCTTTGCTTTACAAGTCACAGAGATGCTTTTCTTGTGCAGAATGAGCAACAATATATCAGATAGAAATGGGCACCAGGAGTGACAATATTTGGAATTGCCTAGAAGCCAAAGGAAACAAAGACATGGCTCTTGACTTGCATATAAGATCTAACAGGATCCCAGATTTTCTGGCAACCAAAACTGTTCTTGGTTTGGTTTCAGGTCATAGCAGAAAGGGCAAGGAAGGTTATTGCTGTTCTTTGCCCTGGAGAAAATTCTACTATGTTTGTTTAAAAATGGCCTGGATTTCCACATGTGCTTACAAACTTTTTCTAGGACCTAGAAGTAGCTCAAAATACTTTGTACAGGTTCTTGCACAGATACTGTAGCATTGGTTTTAACTTAGCATAACATTTTAGTTTAATGCTTTAGACTTTAAAATTATTCCTCCTTTATAGTCAGTTTGACTCCCAGCAGGATTTAAGTGGGAGAAAAAGGCTTCAGGGAGGAAATAGAGAAATCAAGTGGATAAGATTTAGCAGTAAAATGCTATTAAATAATGGATACCAGGGACAATGTTAAGATTTATTTTCTGCATAGGTATGGAAGGCAATGGATAAAAAAAGCACTTGCAAGAAAGATAGATAAGCATGTAATTTCAGTTCTGGCAAACCTACACTGTGACAAAAACAAATTGTTTCAAGTTTGCAGTACCTCAGTCTCCAGTTTAGAGCAGCTAGCCAGAGCCTCCTCCCTCCTAAGAAATCTCAGTTCTCCTGAAGGGGTTTCAGTGGTTGTGTGAAAACACACATCTGATTTCTTCTTTCAGGTAAAATACCTGTGAAGGCACCTGGTGATTATGTATGTGAGGAGGCCGTTGATTAAATATTTATCTCTAAGAAAAGATCTGTGTGGCCGTGCACAATTTCTGCTCACTCCAGTCTTCCAGTTGGGGTAAAACCAACACAAACCATTGGGCTGCCTGACTTCCTGCAAGAGCTGCTTGCAGGACTGGCTTCCTTTTTTTTTTCCCTTTTTTTTTTTTTTTTTGCCTCTTATAGCCTTAGCTTTACACAAATTCTTGTTGTCCACAGGTGTCAGGGAAGAGAATAAAAATGGAATAAAATTGAGAGCCAGATAAATGATATTACTTGTCTAAGGATCTTCACAATGATGCAGTCAGAGACAGAATCCAAATCTTTGCAGTTATCTGCTGTCCAAAAGGGGTTATATGACCACCTGATATTTCTCATTGTGTCATTCTTTTGCCTAGATTTAAGAGAACTGTTCTCTCCTCTGTAATCATTGCTATTTTCCTGAAACATCCTCTCAAAAACTGTAGCTGAAATCCCAACTTGACCTTCTTTTCACCTGTCTAGTGAGTGATTCAGTCCAGCAGGATCTGGTCGCATGGCAGTCTTCAAAAGAAGCTACTAATTGCATTGGCTGAGTAAATAGATGCACTGTCAAATGCTTAAACCAAGATTACACACACAGCCGTATGTTCAGAGCCTCACTTTGCTCTGCAACCTAATTTAAAAAATACCCTAAACTCCTCCCTGCAGACCAGTGAAATCTCTGTGGATCCTGGACTGCCTGTCAGGTAGACATTAATTGAAAACAAGGCCTATGTGTGAGAGATTGGACAAGCCATGGAATATTCTCTCTCTGGTAGAAATGAGGCTATAAGATAGAAATTATGGTTTTACCTTGATGGCAGGCCCTTTGGATCAGAGGCTTAAAAGAAAACTGCCAAGTTAGGTCCTTTCAAAAGGTGATTTCCAAAGCAAACCTGTCACCAGCTGTCACAAATGCACTGAAGACTGTGACAAAGTACCTTGTGCTGGATTGAATTTTTGGGATGTTCAGGGGAAGCAAACAAGAGGTATCTAAACCTGGCATGTGTTTGTGACTATTCTCTAAAAGGGGGATTTACTGGTAGGAGGAAGCAGACCTTTTGCTGAACATTCCCTCCACCTCCCTGTCTCTCTAGCATCCTCTAGGAGAGATGTTGCCCTGCTGGCTTTGGGGTTGAACAGAAGGAAGGCAAAAGGCTGTAATAACTGAATGTCCTTGTCTACATGGTAAGAAGTGGCTTCACACAATATTTTGTTTCCAGAGTAAATTCTCCTACTAATACCCTGCTGGCAAATTTTCTTGTGATGGGAATTTATTCTGTCCCCTGGGAATGCAATGTTTGTGATGTATCCCCACGGGGCATGCAGAAATGCTGCATCAGAAGGGGCTCCTCCAGCAAAGATGTACCAGCTCTGAATGAACTATATAATACAGGCACCAGCCAACTGCTTAGAAGCACATTCTATTTTCTCTTTGCTGCCTATCTCTTCTCAGAAAACAGCAGCCTACAGCTCTAAGCATCCTTTTGTGGAGAGCAGTTTTGTCATTTCTATTGTTAGCACAATTCTTCCAACTAAGATAAAAAACCCCTTATGATTAAAGACCCTCAATGGCTATGCAGCAGAATCTTGCCCTCTAAATCAACAACTGCTGCTCAGAATATTCTTTTCCAGAGAAAAACAAAACTGAACCCCCTTCTCCTCACCCAACTAAATCCCTCACAGGTGACATAATTTAAGAGTGAGTTCATTTGCAGAATCCCTGCTCTTTTTTTTTGCCTGGTTCCAGTCATTGAGTCAAGCTAGCAGTTGAGTAGCAGGTATATCTGTTAAAATATAGAGCAAATGTTTTGTTTTTCTTTGGGGAGACAATGAAATATGGCATCACATTTATTCATGCTGTGCTTCTCAGGTTGGCTTGTTCGGTTCTCTAATCAGGTAGCTCTGGGTGATTTCTTCCACTGATGATTTTTTTCATCCAACTTTATAAAAAAAAAACCAAAAATGTTTTACAAATACCTAAAGTTAAAAAACCACAAAGATTAATTACTTACAGGGTATATTGACTGCAGCTGGCCCAAGATCTTGAGAGTTGTAGGAAGGTCAGGAGAATATTTCCAAATACTGATTTCATAAACCCTGGAAAACATTAATTTTTCACTAAAAATTCATGCTGAAAGGTGTTTATTTTGTTATTTTCTGTTTATCATTAGTGCTCAGCTTTAAAGAGTCAAGTCAGGGACACAAATATCAGCAGGCAACTCAAGTGGCCCAACTTGCAACGTAAGTACAGAAAAAAATTAAAATAAACAATGAACTTCTCACAAAACAGCCAGAGATTGAATGCTTATTTTTCATGCTAAAGTAAATTTAGAAAGGGAACCAAGATTAAAAGCTTGTGAAATAATATTATGCTAACTCCAGGAAGAATATTATTTATAAAGTTTCTGAATAGGTTTGCTTGATGACCCAGTCTACCCATTAGTGTGGTTAGGGTACTGCTAATTCACTCATGGTAATTAATTGGTTCTTAAAGCATGAATAGGTGCTTAACAAACAATCCAGGTGGCTATAAAGCCAAGAGACTTGCTGTGGGGAGACTTATGGTCTAATTATCTAACAGTGATACGTTCCAGGATCACAGTGCCAAAAAAGAGCAATCTTTATCAGGCTCCATTTTAGTCTTTCTGTTTAGTGGCTCAGAGATGATGAAGAGCTAACCACTCTTCATCAGATAGGTACAGAAAAAATTATAAAATTCTTTCTGCATTCCTCAGGGCACCAATTTGGGAGTGGCTGAGAGCATTGCTATGAAGTCACCCCTTATAGCAATATTTAGTGTATTGGAACAGAGGAGGGAGAGAACACTCCCCTGCTGCTGATGGGACGTGGTGGTTTGGGTGGGATATGCATGGGATGTGAGAAATGGCTCTGTGCTGAGTGAGGTGATGTGAGTGAGCCGAAAATTGTGTCATCCTCTCAAAATAAATTGGGGGTGTGGAGGGTTTTCTGTAAACTAAACATCTACAAAGCCTTCATCTGAGAAACCAAAACAAACCAAAAAACCCCATGCATAGGTGTGACCCTCTTTGGACCACCACCACCAGTTTTAAATTCCAGCTAGATGTTGGTGCACTGACTTTAGGGCACATCTCCTTCTGGTCGTTGCAGATTTCCCCAGCATGTGGCCCATATATGGCCCTATATTAAAAATGCTGGGGGACAAATGTGCTATCTGCATAGATTAATCAAGAAGGATATTGTTTATTCATCTGGAAAGGGCTGGTGAGGCATAGGGGAGAGTTTATCCCTGACAATCTGAGTTACAGGGAGTACATATGTGACATGTATATTTAGAAATAACCCAAACTATAAGTCAGGCCAAGCCAAAAGAACATTCCTTTAACAACACTCTGTACCTTGCAGCCCTGGGTAATCTTACATGGCCATTTTTTCTGGATGCTGAACTACAGCCTGGCAGCAAAGGCATGTGTGGTTGGCCACAGCTTTTCAAAAGGCTTGCTCAGAGACACCCTCAGTGCCTGTGTCAGTATTGCAGAACCCTGATTTGCCACCCACAGTCATTGGGAAGAAGAGCAGAGGGCTGTCCCAGTTCTCTTCATGGACGTCAGTGGAGTAGAATGGCTCTCCTGAGGAAAGCAAGATGCCTTCCAAGATCTGGATTTCCATGTCTTTGCAATTTTGGGGGTTATACCCTTCCTTAAATCCATCACCTCTTCCCCTACTAAATAAAAGTTCTCTTCCCTGTCTCCCATTCTTGGTAATTTCTTCAGCAAATTTTCATTTCTACGCAGATTAAACATATTTTACACTATATTAAAAACATGAATCTGAGCATGAGAAACGCTGCTAAAGTGAATCCTGAACTTTCTACTCCCTCCTGAATCAGCACAGTCGAGGTGCTCAATGCTGTGTCTCTGTGCAATGTAAATGTGTCCCAGCTAGCTGACCTAAAGCTGGCTTTTTTTCAGGTATTCTCATTTTGGGCTGTTAACTCACCTTTTGCTTCATAACTCTTCAGACAACTGCTCAAGCAGAGAAAGATCTACTATATGCCTTCAGGGTGGAACATTGTTTGTTGTTAGTGGGAAACTGCCAATCAATTGACTTCACTCCCAGGAACCCAAACTATAAGAGATGTTCTCTCGATGGTTAGATGATATACTTCAGGAGACGGGGGTTGCTCATGGAACACATGCTTTATTCTCAGGAGTCGTGGGTGCTAGCATTTGCTGTCAGTTGCCAGCCCAACTGCTGGCGTGGTTCCAAGAGGGTTCCAAGAGGGTTCTAAGAGAGTTCCAAGAGAGCGAATTTCTTGTTACAGTCTATTTTATCTTATTCTGTGTTGAATATTCTATTTACAGTAACTAACTGGTGTGAGACACAAATCCTATAGAATTTACATACAGCTTATGAGAACTACTAGATTTGAATAAGGCACTACCTTCTTATGCTAATTTCTATAATCCCTTCTTCCTGCCATCCCTGCAGACTCCTTTTCTGCCTGGTCACTAGGAACTTCTTGCTAAACAATCATATTTATAAAGTTTCCCTATATCATCTTCCCCAACACCCAAACCCCAAACCCTAATGGCAGGATGTATACATGCCTCCTGAAGTGCTCAGTTTGCACAGGAATCCTCTCTCCTGGTTGTCTGTGCCCACTGCTGATCTGCAGGTACACACGCAGGCACTGGCTGCTGCTTTTCTGTTGTCCTTCATGAGTGAAGAAGCTCACCTGAAGGAATAAAACTTGAAAACTCTTGATTTCTATTCTTAAAGATAATATGGGAGCAATTGCTCCTGGCCTGAGAGGACTGGAGCAAGCACTGCATGGTCCTCAATACTTTCCAGAATGTCCTGCTCTGAGACAACCAACACTCAGATGCTGGATAAACCATCTTCATCTTTCCTTTCCTTACAAACAGAGCATGACTTAATGATTTTTATTTATGTATCTGCATATGTAGAGATATGTATCTGTTAATATGTAACTTTACAGCTAAAGAATTGCTTGCCTGGACTTTATGAAGCCCCTTTTCAATTATAGACATTGCTGAGGGTGCAGTGAGGTCTGACAGGCACGTTGTTTCTTTAGTTCTCAAACACTTTTACCTTGATAAGGATTTTCCAATCAATGCCTTCCATTATCTTCCAGAAATGTTAATTGAAGATGGATTCACATCAAATACTTCTATCTTATCTGAAGGAGGTGTGTGGAACAGAGTTCCAGTACAATAGAAATAGTAATATTCAGACTGTAATTATATTCACACTTCATGCACTGCTAGAATGACTTGCAAGTTAAAGCTATCAAAGGCTGCAGTTGTGTCTCTGGATTAGCAAATAAGAAACATTTAATATCAGCTAGTAGATGGGAATGTCCCAAACTCTGAGATGGGGTTTATATTGTTTAGCACTGTTTACGAAATAGTAAAGTCTTACACTTTTCTCAGGAAATTAATATTTATCTAATATGAAGGAAAAAATGGTTTCCTCAGAAGTAAAATTCCTTTTCTTAAAGATCAGGACAAAACCACTTTTTGGACACCCTTTCTACTTCAGGGGGAAAAGAAAGGCATGGATAAATTTTTACTCTAATATTGAAGGCCATTTGATTAAAATCCTCCAGAGAATTTTCTTGGTTGGTTCTGTCAGGTTCATGCTTAGATGGCCCCATGCTCTGAGGCTGTCCAGTCCCCATCCAGCCTTGCTCATCCTCCTGACCCTCCAGCAGGGCAGAAGGGACACAGTCCAACCCAGCTGCCACTGCTGGGACATCTCCTGACTTCCCAGCTGTGGGCTTTAGGCAGCAGGTGGCAGAGCTGCAGAGAACCTGTGAGTGTCAGCCTGAGTGACACCATCTTCTGCACTAATAAATGATGGCCTGAGTTTCTTTCTTTTGTCGTTGGGTTCAGCCTACATTGAAGCTATTTTGTTTTCCCTGTGATGATCATTATTTGCTGTATCACTGGGACAATGAAAATCGCCTGAGCTTCCCTGGTCAGAAAGGGAAGTAGAAAAGGTGATGGGTATGCTCATCTCCATTCTGCTTCACTCTTAATTCCTCAGATACAGCCAAAGTCTGACCATGTCCAGGAGCCAGAAAGAGATGCAATGCAAAATTATTTGGAAGATAGGACTGAAAATGCTGTTGCTGTTGCAGCTATGATGAATATCCTAACTTAGAAATTCTTATTCCAGTTTCTCCTCTCTACAGAGGTCTGAGATACTTCCAAGGTGCTTTCCTTTGGGATGCAGGACATTGAAAAAGGGACTACAGGAGACTACACAAGACAGAGTCTCTTGTTTCCAGGGCAGAAGTGGAGCAACACTGAAATTTGAAAAATAAACTGTCAGTGGACCATTTTAAAAGTTGTTGTCACAAAAGCCATGAAACATGTATGAGCAGAATGTCATTGGGGGCTGTACTGAACACGTAGGGAAGAGTCACATAATTTCCTTTTTTCCTGCCCCCCAGCAGACTTTGTTGTCTGTGAACTGTAGATCTGCATTGCATGAATTTCTTACGAAGTATGAGTTGTTATCCTACCTAGGAGCACAGGAATTCCTTTATGACTTTAGCTTTATGACTGTGACTGTGGAATTTCAGAAAGAGAAAAAATGAAAGTAGATACTGATCTCTGATTTTTATCCTCATAATTAAATAAGTAAGAGCTGGGAGAAAGTCAGGACTTTCAGAGCTCACTTAAAATAAGTTGCTGTTTTAGGTGCCAGTCAGGAAAAGTAAGACTGACAGAAACTACTGAAATGCAGCAATTGAGGGAGCTGTACTGTTTAGCACTAATAATGAGAAGGATTATGCTTAAAGGTAGTACTAAACTCACAGAGGTCAGCAGCAGACCTCAGATTAACCTAAATGAAACAGAATCAAACACATTAGTAATTCCTGCAGTTCTGTGAAATATTTCAAGCTGCAGCAGCAATACCTCTTGATTACTAATTACAAATTACGGACATACAAAACTCCAATTTAAATTGAAATTGCTCATGGTGAAGTGGAGCTTCATTGATTAATTGATTAATTCAGAACTCCTCCTGCTGGGCAGGTGCAACACAACTAGAAGCAAGGCAGACTCCAAGGAAATAATATATAAAATAAGATTTTCCTTGTTTATTTCCCTTTCTGTAAAAAGCTTCCTCTGCAGCTAAAGGATATCATGTTTTAAGATGATACCCTTACACTGGAGAAGGATGCCCCAGGTTTGTTTGCTGTTCAAGTCAGTACTTATTGATACACCTGTGTTTGTTATGCACTGCTCTTTTTGTTTGAAGAGATGAGTTCAATAATGTGTGGGTAACTGCCTTGGGACCATTCAGTTCCCATCCTCTTTCCTGAGGATGCCAAAAAGCTGAAGGATTATGTGATGTGTCTGTATTTTTGTCTAAGATAAACCAGCAACAAGCTTGTCCTAACAGTCAAAGGGAACTCAGACACTTCTGTCTTCTGGCAATTGTTGACTTGAATTAGATTCAACTCAGTGGAATGCCCTAAAAACTCTTTGTCTCTTGGACAGTTATTTCGTAATTATTTTTAATCTCTTCAAACAAATTTTATTGGGCAGGAAAATGCATGTGCTTTTGGGTTGCATAACTCTGAATTGAAATTGTTTCGGATTTTGAAATCAACAAATCACAGATACAGAGTTTTGATGGGTCAATAAACATTTAGGGAAAAGAGAGACTTTTTAAAAAGAAATTGGCTAGCTCCCAAGTCTCTGACTGGGAGAAGTTGAGAATTAGCCTGAATTAATTTCTAAGGTCCAAGGTCCGAAGTAGGAAGCATAATTGCTGCTTTGATAACCAGGATTGCTTTCAAATCCATACTCCCTGCTACAAGAATAGCAGGAGGATGCAGTACAGAGCCAAGAGGTCACTCCTTGGAGAGCGTGCCCTAAAGCCAGCTGAGGAACAGAGAATGGGATGAAGGAGCAGCCCTGCACCGCTGATCTGCGGCTCACTCTGACACAGCTTTGCTCTGAGGGTGCTCACAGCAATGTCACACGGTTGTGAAGATAATGAAGTACTGAGACATGCCTTTGCCTTGATCCATTGCACTTTCTCTTCAACACAGAGGAGAACTTAGGAGAAAAAAAATATTCTTTTCTTATCAAACTTTGCCAGTGTTTTTTATCTTCCTCTCAGGCAAAGATGATGTGGAGTACAACAGTGGTGTTGCCTTTGCTGCTCTCTACTAATAGAAGTCGCTGTGCATCACCACCATACTGCTGCTTGATGTGTTGAATTACACAAGATGTGAAAGAGGCTTCATGGATGGTCTAAAGCAGGATGAACTATTCTGTGAAGCTCTTTCCCAGCTGTTTGTCTAATCTTATAATTTATAGGCAGCTGGCAAACATTTCCATAGTTTTTGCAGTCAGCCAGCTCTGATGCTTCAGAAGTCATAAAGCTCTTAATGATGCACATTCTGTTACAAATGGGAATAAATTCCTCTGAGTTCATCCTCCAAGAGCCTTCTTGGCTCCTGTGATCATCATTTATTGTAATACTTTATGTAATTAATTATCATATTGACTGCAACAGCTCACCTTTTTTTTCCTCCCTAATCTCATTCCTCCAATATTTTTTTATTGAAGTGAACTTTGCTTTTCTTGAAGTTATGTTTTAGAGACCATTTATTTTTACAACTCTTCTCCAAAATCTTCCTTTTCCCCCCAGATACTGACATTTCAGATTTTTTCTTTGAAATTTCAGGACCTTAAATTTAGACTTTTCTAAACAGAAGCAAAACTGAGACTGTCAGGAAACCAAACAATTCTGAGGGACTCAACTTCAAGAAAAATGCCAGATATCATGAAGCTGGTGATTAAAATTGCAAAAGTTGGCAGCATGACAATTGCAGGTGATGAATATGTATGCCAAGGCTTTCCAGACATAGTAATTAACAGATTGAGGTGCCTGAATGCTGCATGCAGCCAATTTAGAAATGAGGGTAACTCTTCAGCTTTGGGCTTTTCTCTGTACTGAGCATCCTGCTGTAGCTCAGCAAACACAGGAGTCACAGCTGAAACCCACAGAAAATGAATGACAGAGCAGACTCGTTTGAGCAGCTCCCCACCTCCAGCAGGTGTGTGCAATAGCTGCCCATTGCTAACAAGTGTTTTTAATTAAAGGAAGGCATTTTAAGACGTGATTGTGTGTGGTTGTGGCTCCTCTCAGCAGCATTTCTCACGCTGGGGCAGGCTCATGGTGCCCACAGACCGTGGCACCTGTATCTGCAGGTCAGGTCTCTGCACCTCAGGGCAGGTTGCATGGACACACCATGTGTGCAGAAGCAGTTCACCTCCCATCAGTGATACCTGCCCAGTGTTCTCAGTCCCAGATGGCCACTGCTTTTAGCCTAGCTGGATGTATGGTTACACCATAGGAATTTTTTATAATCAGAACACAAGAAACGGTGCAAAAGGCAATTGCAGTTTTGCTCACTTCTTCTCCCTTCGCTCTTCTGTTGTACCAGAAGTGTAAAAGATGCTTTCCATTAATTTACAAATTTCAAATGCTGGGGTTTTTTGTCTTTTCTTCCTGACAGTGTTCCCAACAATCATTTGCCTCATCACTTTGCCTCTCTGTATGTAGAGCCATGGTCTCTGAATTTTTCTAGACCTTTTTTGTAGACTATGTTTGTATCTGCCTTCAAAACTTCACTGGCAAAAATTTCTATAGCCAGTCTGCAAAGAAGTGATTTGATAGGTTGCCTAGACAAAGCTGGTAGGTTCAGTTTGTCTCCCTTGTTATAGTGAATGGTGAATAAGAGATCTGCAGGCAGTACCCTGAAGAACTCAGAAACTCTGGTATAAATCAAACATTTATCTTGGCACTGTGTCAGGGAACAGAAGTGGAAGAAATAATAAAAGTGGATTTTGAGGGAGATTCTAGATTAATTAGTGTAAAGCAAGAACAGTTTAAAGTCAGTCAGACAGAGATTTATGAGTGATAGCAGGAAACAATTAATGCAGTTGTCAAGAGCAAATCCTATCAAACCAATCTAACTTCCACAATGTTACAAGACTTGTAGGTGGGACAGAAGCAGCAGATGACGTGTGTCTTAAAGCTTTTAGCAAATCTCACACGAATTAAGAGACAGAAAAATGGTTTTGATGAAACTTTTACTGGGTGAGAGTAAAACAGGTGCAAAACCAAAGCTGTGCCAGAACAATGATAAGTGCTGAGCAACAGCATGAGAGGCAAGGGGCAGACACAGATGACCAAGGAGCTCCCACTGGACATGAGGAAGAACTTCACAGTGTGGGTGGCCCTGCACCGGAACAGGTTGTCCAGAGAGGTTGTGGAGTCTCCCTCACTGGAGATACTTAAGAATCATCTGGACACAATCCTGTGCCCTGTGCTCTGGCATGACCCTGCTTGAACAGGAAGGTTGGACCAGATGATCCACGGTGACCCAGTCTGTGGTTCTGTGAAATACATGGAGAACTCATGAGACTGCAGAGGAGAGTGATTGTGTGGATGGCCAGGCAGAGGCCCTGTGGACATTAGTTTCAACTAAAAAAAGTTTTCCAGGAATGCCCTGCCTCCTGCTTCCCACTGACTGCTTCCAGGACCCAGTGTCAATGGCCACACTAAAATATGCATCAGGGAGAGCTTTTGCTCTCTGAGACACACTGCACCCTGCATAAACTGTCCCTTGAGCACAAACTGAGAGATTGTGAAACAAGTTACTGGTCCTTTCTGTTTGGGTTTGCATTACAGCACTTTAACTGGATCATGCTGCAGGTGACATTGTGCATCCTCAACCCACTTCGGATTCAGGTTTTTTGTTTTGTTTAGTTTTGTTTTGTTTTAGTTTTGGGGGTTTTTTGAGTTTTTTTTTTATTGAGAGAGGAGGAAGAATGTTCTTAATTTCAAAACCTTAAAAGTTTAGAGACTGATTTGTGAGGAAGATTGATGGTGCAGTTGTTTGTCAACTGTCAAATTAGCAGTCTCACAGATATTATTTCTTTTGAAGGCACATTAATATAAAGGCAAGAGTAAAACAGAACAAAGACCCCAAACCCTACAGAGTGATATATTAGTTGGGCAAAGCCACAGAGAAGATTCAAATAGCTTGATGTGTTTGACTGAAGAAATGAGATATGTAGGTGAAGAATATGCAGAATATGCAGAAGCTTTTGATCCCTTTTAGATGCTTTTGCTTGGGGATTGAGAATTTGGACATAAGAACATTTCAGTGTACCTCTGTTTTAAGCAGAAATGAATTTCTACAGTAGGAGCAATCAGGGGAAAATGTCACCTGATTTTTAGCATCAATATGGAGGCACATGGAATGTGTAAATATCCAAGATAAATGCATGTTAGATTTTTCATCTGCTCTTCCACTTGACACTGAGCACCAGAAGTTGCCTGCAAGGGTTTTCTGATGCTGTGGACAAATCAAGAAACTCATATTTTTGTCTATGACCATGTGATAGTAAACCAAAGTTTGAATGAAAGGTGTCTCCTTTTAAAGCCAAGAATGAAAAAGCTTCCCTGTGTCCAAGGTGGAAAAAGGGAAATCAAGTTAGCCAGAAAGGTCATACGAAATTCCTCAGGGCCTTAGATTCATCTTCTGTGACACAGGTGCTTTCCTGTATTGGCTGGTAATTTGATAATATTTGCACAATACATGTATCACACTTTATTACATCTTATCAGCAAATGCAATAAATTGTGTCCATGTTACGTTTTAAAATGTTTGTATCTTTAACTGACATTTTTTGGCTAACAACTTGCTGATGTTGTAAAAAGAATGGAGTGGCACAAGAGAAGGATAACTGATCTTATCAATTCTAGCACTCTTGAAAGAGGGAAATAATACTTTGGCTCCCTCTCAGGTATTCTCATAAGGACTTATCTCAAAATCTCTGAGAATGGAAAAGCTACTCTTGAGTGCTGTCTGTGTCTGAACTGGGTGAGGAAAGATCTCTAGGGAGATAACTTGAACATAGGTTATTTTGAATATATAAGAATAACCTGTTTTAGTTTAGAGAAGGGTTGAGTTTTGTAAGGATTGTGATCCCCTTTTAAACAAATCTGTAATGTGTAAACCTGGCCCTGTCCCCAGAACTTTTTCTTTTGGTATATTGCAACGTATCCTAAACAAACATTCATTGAATATTACTGTGTTTTTAGCAGAAAACAGCTGTCTTTTTTTCTTGCTTCTCTTTTTCACAGCAGTGGCATAAATCTGAACATACCCAGCTTTT
Organism: Nicator chloris; assembly: GCA_013400495.1. Lineage (NCBI taxonomy): Eukaryota > Metazoa > Chordata > Aves > Passeriformes > Pycnonotidae > Nicator > Nicator chloris. The sequence goes on from WAAE01004650.1 coordinate 62,821, forward strand.
CAGATTAACTAACAACATCTTGGCAAAAACTGTTAAGACATTACCTTGTCTTGGTATTAGTGCTATTATCTATTAATCTACCCAAGCCCAAAGAAAGTGAGCTGCACAACCTTGAAGATTTATATATTAGGTTCCCTAGGTTGTTCCAATGAAAATTATCATAAATCACAGCCCTTGAGCATTTTCTTAACAATTGTTTAGCCAGTGCACGTTAATGAACTCTCCTCATTTATTTACCCAAAATACCTTACCAAGGGAAAAACAAAGTGGCAGAGACAAAGCATCATGTTTTCAGGCCATCCTCAGGGATTTTCCAAAGCACCAGCAGCTGCAGGTGTTCTTTGCATTAAATTTCATGCAATTTATCCAAGGGGAACATCATCCTGTATCAATGGAAAAGAGCAAACAAGCCCCAGCCTAGGAATCTCACCTCTGATCTAACAATAATTCCTTCTCTTGAAGCCCACTAAAAATTCCAGGTATCTTCCGTGATTTCTGCACCTTTTTTGGAAACCCACACTTTCAGTCCAGAAATTTTTTTAAAAAATCACATCCCTGGTGCTAGTGACATCTGTCCCAGAAAAGCCTGCCTGGCCCCCAGCTGATGTGGCAGGAAGGTGCACTGAGTGCCCACCCTCCCAAGCGTCCCCAAGGATCCACCTGAGCAGCCTTTGTGCTCCTTTGCCTCCTGCCTGCTGGCACAGCACGACTGTCACACTGCCCCTGGCACGGGGTGCACCCCAGCAGTTGTTCCACAGGGATGGGGCAGGGTCCTGCTGCCAGGGCCACTCCTGCTGTGCCTCTGCCCACGGGCTTCGCTATTTCTGCCCAAGACACCGCCAAAATTTGCAACATGCTGGAACTGGCTTGGCTAAAACTTTGGGGTAATGCCACCAAAAGTGTAAGCAACACAGTGGGTAGTAAAAAAACAAGAGTGAACTGTAATGGATATTAACAAAAGGAGGAATGAGGTTCATGATTTTGCTGTCCCCTGACAATGTCCATCATTTAAGAGCTTACATTTACCTGAAATGGCTGGTTTGTGTTTTTCCTCCAGCTGTCTGTTTACTGTAGTGTTTTGATTTGCTGATCATCCATCAAAATAACCCCACATCAACTCCCACATGAGGGCCCACGTGTGAAATTACATTGTCTGAAGTGGATGAAAATATTCCCCAGTTGCTCAGTGGCAGACTACACTTGCCTGCTGACACTGGCATTGAAGAAATAAATAGAAACAGGCCAGTAAGAATTATAGGTAAGATAATAGGTTTTTCACAGTGCATTACTAAAAAAGAAGATTAGATTGGTTGCTACACAGGACATTAATTCTGTAGCTATAGCCTGAGCAGTGTACAAAGTTTAGATTGATTTATCCTGGAAGTATCTGAGAACAGTCACTTCATAGAATTTTTTTCTTCCTTGCTTATTAAATGATGCACCTCATAGCACTCATTTGTTGATTATTCTACTTTCCACTGCATGGGCATAGTGTTATCTAGACTTCAGTAGGTTAGCACCTGTCTGCCCTCCTTGGTTTCTGTCAGGTCTTGGTAGTGGGAATTCTTGGGAAATGTTCTAAATCATGACTGCAGCTTGGGCTGAATACGGGAAATGCACTAAGTCAGTGCCATTTGCAGAATGTGCTAATATATTTGGAGTGTCTTTGAAGATGTACACACCTGAGTTCAGTATCTCCAGAATATTTCTGTTGTGCTAACAAGGTGTGTCCTTGCTTTTCAATTCTCCTGCTTCAGGTCCCAACTCCTGACTACAGCAGCCCAGCAGGAGAGCAGCTTGCCATGACAGTGTCAAGTGCTGTTCTGTCTGCCATACAAATTCCAGATCAGCAGGATTTGTGTTGGAGTTCTTACATCGTGCTTCAGCTCTTGGAGTCTATTCCCACTTTTCCTCTTCTGCCTCTCACTAATCTCTGTAAGCCTTCTCCCTCATGCCTCCTCAAATACCAGGCTCGGTACTTTCTCACAATACTGGACTCCTGCTCTGAAGAGTTACTGAGCTCTGCTTCTTCCAGTTTGATGCAATAAAAATGAGGCAGCATCTCTAATCCACTTCCATACAGAACCTTTCCTAATCTCCTTATTAGGATGCCCCAGTGCTGGCCTGGATGGAGTTCAGAGACAGCAGTGCAATATTGGTGCTAAAGAATACTCACTTTAGAAACTTGTAAAGCCTATGCTTTTTGTATAAATCCAAAGTTTGTATTTCTTGTGTGGCTGGTCAAAATGAACCAGGAGATGAAAGTCTTGCTTGGAAAAACATGGTGTAACTTTCCATTCCTTCATGTGCTTCTGAAGGAAAGTGTCAGCCCTGAGAGTGGAGGCAGTGTTCAGGTTGTGATCCAGCACTGTGAGTAACTGACAGGAGCTGCCTGTAACTTTCCTTGATTGTCTAAAGCAAGATGTTCAGCTCAGTGGCCTGGGCTGCCCTTTGTTTATGGCTACTGTGTGTTATCATAAAAGCATTGCTTGGTCTTTGTACTTAACATTGCAGCACAAAGAGGCAGCCGAGATATTTTGTCTTGAAAGTTGTATTTTAATTTTTAAAGAACATTGATCGCCAGGATTTCAGAGGTGCCAGTGGGTGAAATAATGGTCTCAGTGCTGGATGAGCCTGCTCAGGCAGGGAGAGCCGAGGTGAGTGGGCCTCAGCAGGAGAGCAGCTTCTGTGCTGGAAGGGAAACACCCAGATGTTGCTCCACGGTGTGTGATTTCCTGCAAGGATAGGCACTTAACTCTAGGCTGCCTGAGGTTCAATTGAAAAATGGAATGTGCTGCTGTTTGTGTGTTTGGATATGTTTTGTGATATAGAACAATATATAATTACTTATATTTGCACACTCTTAATTATTACATATTGATATATACCTTTCCACAGGTGTGGACTACCTTTGACAGAGATATTCCCTAAGCAGAGACAGGCTCCATTTGACTTTGGGTAGGGCCAGAGGGTTAGGGAGATCCATTTGATCACAAATATTTTCCCCTGACCGTTGGGTAAATGGTTGTCCCCTGTCAGTCAGTGATGACTATCTGGAGTGATGCCAAAGAGAGGGTCTTGGCTTTCTGTGTATCCTCTGCAATGCAGGCAGGAAACAGAGCTCCTTTCAAAAACATTTCGTAGAACCAAAACAAAAACAAAAGTTTGGAAAGACTTTCAATAACTTACTGAAGTTAGGAGCTCTTAAATAAGCAAAAGCATCCGTTATAAATATATGTGGGTTCCCTGACAGTGTTTATTTAATGATTTTCAGTGTTTAATAAAAATGAATATTGATTAAATAATTAATAGAATTTATTAAGCACACATAGGTTAATTAGATTGTATTATTTGAGTAAGGAATTAGATATTAAAAATTCAAGTCTTCTGCCAAAAGCTGACCTCACAGAGTGTCACAGGGAAAGGGCCAGTTCCCCTATCTAACCAACTCTATTGTTTTGAACACATCTTCAGTCCTAGCATGTACAGGATGAGGGATGGCAGAGAGCATAAATGTTCCATCTCCTCTAAAGATCATGTACAAATTGCAACAGGTGCTGCCATGGAGTGGAATTAGGTGACAAATAAGACCATACAAACGGAATAATAATAAAAAGCTTGATTTTCCTTATCCACACAGAAATGCTGGTTAATTCCTAGAAAAGGCAGAAGGGTCATAATTGGACATTTTTGCTGCTAATGAATAAATCTTCCAAGGAATGCTATAATGAAGCATAACCATATAAATAAATTAGACTACATAATAGTCATTTAGGGCATTTTCCAGCAGTTTACTGCTACTTTTCCCTAAAATGGCCCTTTCTCTTTCCTGTAGACCCCTAGCTCAGCTGTTGGCTGTGTACATACTCAGATGTATTGTAGCATGATGGAACAAGTGCCAGTTGCTTCTTCTGCAATGTCTGGTCTGAATCTGTCCCCACGGGAAGAGAAAACAGTTCTGGTTTATGCAGTGATACAAAAAACCCATGAGGGCTTTCCCCTATACCCCAGGGCTCTCCTTGATGGATGGTGTGTGGACACAGGCGTTATGCAACATCAGTGCAATGCTTAAAAGAGATAGCACATCCCAAGTGAAGCTCCTATTACACTGGCAACAGCCAGAATTCCCACTTTGATCCTCCCCTGCTGTTCTCACAGCCTCTCCCTGGTTTGTATGTATCCTATGATTTTAGGTGAAGAAAAGTGTTTTCTACAGGATGCTCATTCCCTGCCATGTCAGGAATAAAGGTAGGACTACACCCTCATGCAGAGTGTGGTGCCCCTTTGGAATCCCTGTGTCTGGCAAACAGCTGAAACCACAAGAACTTGTGAGCTACAGCCATGCAGAAAAAGGCTGACAGGAAACAGAAAGGAAATAATTAGGTTTGGGGTATGGTAAGGAAGAGTAGAACATACTTCAACCACAAGAAGCTTTCCCCAGAGCCCTTTCCAGGCTTTCTGTACTTAGATAGATGATTAAAAAATAAATACCTCTTTCCTCCTGCAAGTTGTGCCTGACAGCTTTGGGGACTGGGGATTGGATTTGAACTGACGCAGATGTGTGCATCTGGCATATCACTTCTTCTATTTTCTTTCTTCTTAATGTCTCTGACACCTTCAAAGACACACCCTTGAGGCAGATAAAATTTTTTATGCTTTGTTTCGGCATTTAAATGCTGCCTATTATTATTCTTCAATACTGGCACCACAAAGTATATGAAAGTCTTTTTCCAAAATTTGTTTAAATGCACATATGTAGGAAAAATATATGCAATAGAACATGCAAGTCCTGACACTCATGCAGATGGTCTAATGCAGCTCCCAAGGCCATCTATATGAAAGTTTTTAAACTAAATTAGACCCATGGCATACAACTCAGAGTGTCAACAATTGAGCCTACGCATGCTTACTTTAAGTGAATATTTTTAAACACACCAGAATTTTAAGTGTCCCTCCCTCAGCCTGGACAACCTGAGGGTATTCATAGAGAGAAAAAGGACAGATTTGGCTCTGCTATTGCTGCAAGCAGTTCACACTGCTCATTCTGTAGTCCTGCTGAATACACTGCCTTAGCATCCTGAACGACGCAGTTATTCCTCTCAAAATTTTTATATCATCCCTTCTCAGCAGCACAAGCATCTTCCCTCTCATTCTCATGAAAATCTGGAATCTCATGACCTGGAAGAGCTTTACATCAAATAAACTGCAAAGACCCAAATGAGGCACTCCACCCTGGTGTCTGAGTGGATCTGGCATTATGTACCCATGCCAGCAGTGCTTTCTTTTGGGATCCCATCTTAGTAGAGAGAGACTTAGTAGAGAACAGGAACAGTGTTTCCAGGTCTGCAGGAGTCATGGCCATGGCAGAGGTACAGCCATTGGGACCACTCTAAATAAAACAAATCCACATTAACAGCACACCTGGGTCGGGCAGACCTTTGCTCAGCACAGACCCTTCCAAATCTGAGCCAGGGATGTTGGTGGGATTTTTGCCTTCCCACTTTGCTCTTTTTGAAGTTTCCATCTCTCTGTCTCTGCTACATTTTCTTTCTGTCATTATTAACCACCAAATTTCTTAGGGCAAGGTTAATAAGAGTTGTTTGTCTGACCAGGGTTTATGTTTACTCTTATTTTTAGCCTTTTTTGATTAGTTATTATTTCACACATACTTGAGGAAAGCAAACCTTGATTAGTTCAAATTGTTCTGCAAGTTTTGATTTATTTCAACTATTTTAGACTGAGTCCCTCTAAACAAAAGTGTTTCTTTCTTTACCTTTTAGACTAGGCTACAAAACCCCCTAAATGTATGAGAATTTACTCAATGTTACTTTTCTTTCTTTCATGTGTTCAAACCTATATTCTTCCAGGTTGTGTGGGGTATTTTTTTCTTTTTTTTTTTTGTTCTTGTGGTGTTTTTGTTGGGTTTTAATTATTTGTCATAAACCTGTTCTACTTTTTTAAAGTGACTGCTGAAAGTAATTTACACATTTCACTGTGATGGTTCCACAATCATAATCTTGCACTTGATTTATGTCACCTAGGTTTGATTAAAAAAATAAATGTAATATAGTTTGTTTTTCATATCCTGACTGAATCAGTGAGTCCTGGAAATAAGCCTCCCCTGTGACTGTGAAATACATTTTTATCAGGCATACTTATTATCAGTGTTGCTGCTTCTGCAGTTGTCAAATTAGAATCATCCTGAAACGGAATCTAAAAGAGATGGGGTGAAGCTAAAAACAAAGCTGTGTAAAAATCTCGAATATTTGTAATCTGCTAGTTATCTGTTTCAGTAGAACTCATGAATCAGTTCTAAACCTGTTTATTGCCAAAAATATGCTTCCCTCAACGCATTTTAAAGATAAGTTTTCTCTTGGTTTCCACTATGTCCTTGCCCTGCATATACAGAATACTCTTGGACTGAGAGACATTCCCCTATGGAGCAAATAAGCTGCTTGTCAACTCTGCTTCATCCTGTCTGATAAATATATATATGAAACATAGATACTTATAGCTGTCTGTAATAACAGAAGAATTCCACCTTGAATTAATTGCAAAGATGCTTAGTATTTTTTTACTTTAATTCTACATGCTTCATATGCTGATGAGAACATTGACATCTATATGTAATCTATTTCATGTAGAACAGAATTCTGATATCAGATACAGTTCAGGAAAGAAAATTCTGAACCTGATCTCTCCTAGGTGGAGTTAATCCCAGGATCAAGAGAAACTCTATTAATCCCTCATCCCTTACCTCTTCTATCATCTGTGGGTTTGGGTTTGTTTGTGGTTTTGTTGGGGACTTTTTATGGGGAGCAGACAAAGGATGGGATAGTGGAAAAGGATTCTCTGACTTCTAATACATGAAATTCTAGTAGGTGTTTCTGTTCCTTGTTCTGTTGAGCGTCATGAAAGTTCCACATGTGTATGGTAATCCTATTTACAGGATTCTTTAAATCTTTAACAATAGTGTGAATAATTTAAGTCATAATTTGTGATTAACTTCATCATAAATTACAGCATAGAGTTTGCAAAGAAAAACATTTATACAAATAATGGAAGCTAGATTTTCAATAACGCTGAAATTTGGATTTTCTGATAATACATCTTATGCTTAGGGATTATCAAATATCTGCTAGTTATTAAGACTTAGGCAGCATTAATTAGCAGATCCTATGAATCTCGGCTGGAAGCATGATGCAGTCAGTAAAAGGTGGCTGCTGGAGTTCAGTGGGAGAGAGGGAGGCATGGAGGGAAAGCAGCAGGACACCTGGTTCTGAAAGTGGTTAGATTTTCACTTTCTCTATGCTGTCTTCACCTTGTAGAAATGACTGCTTTGGTGAAAAAGTAATCACTTATCAGAGGAAGTAAAAATAAAGAAAAGCAAAAACCTAGGGGGACCAGTGGTAATACTGCCCACTGTTGTAAGTGTGGTGTGGGGAAAGGGAAGGTGCTGCTGCCTCCCACGGTCTGCTCTACAAAAATCCTCCACCTGGAGCAGGGACGAGCTCTCAGAGATTGTGCTCATTCAGATTTGAGGCATTTCCTGTTGATTCTGCCTCTGTGCACATGGATTGAAGCTGGCACTTCCAGCCACTGCACCACTGTCTATTATTCACACTGAAATATCAGGGAGCTCAACTGAATCAGAACTCCTGTGGATTTAGCAAAGTACAGACACAACATGTGCTGCAGTCCATGAAACAAAGGAGCTGCATTGAGCTGAACAAAATGGGCAAAACTGGAGAGGTAGAGAAAGGACCTGGAGCCTTTGGTGTGATGTCCAACAAAGACTGCACTGAGGAAGGAAAGGAGAGAAGGAGGGAACTGAAAAGAGGGAGAAAAGTACAACAGAGGAATGGGGAAAGTGGTGTGTATTAAGAAGAGATTGGATACAGAGAACTGAGAACATAAGAAAAAATTTAGAACTCCAAATTTTTTATTACTGCTTAGTAGTCTGGAAAGGAAAAATAAACATATACTTTGGTTTTAGTGTCTCAGAATTTGGAAGGGGCACTTGACGCAAGCATGGATGTTTCCCGTCTGTAAACACAGCACCTTTACTTTGAGGAAATTTCCTGCATTTGCTACATTAAAGTTAAATTGTAGTCTTATGGCCACATTCAGAAAGTTTCCCATTCTGTGGCTTGTTTTCACCATTGTTACTTCCCAGCTTGAATGGACTTTTTCTAGGATTTTTGTGCAACTGTGTCTTGCACTATCCAATAGTTCCAGCATTTCCTCCTACTCCTTTCTGGAGGCCATGCTCCCCTTTTGAAAACCTTCCACAGCTTCCACAACTGTGTCTCCTTTGCCTGCAGCTGATTAAAGGAGTCACTGTTTTGTGTTTGCTGGTGAATGCAGTGTGGCTGAGTCCACACAGAATTGTAGCAGACATTGCAGATGTGTCTTTTTGTCATCACATGAAAGTTCTCTGTGTTATTCATATGCATGTTTATACATAAACTTCCATGAATTTGCACCACTGCTGTCTCAGTGTGTGGAAATGATGGGTTTTGTTCTCTGCATTGGTAATCAAATGATAGAAGAAATTTTTTTTTTTTTTTGCTAATGTCTCTTTTGAAAAAACACTATGAAATGCTTGCAGATTCTCTAGATCCTTGCTAAGGTAATTTTGATTTATAACTTCAAATAGAATTCACAAATGAAAGAGTGCCCCTCCATAAACAAACCTCAGTGAGGCACATTGCCTTTTACATCCTCAAGTTACTTGTCTCTTCCTTGGTCTATCTCTGCTGTTTTATTCCCTTTTAAGTTGGGGGCCACTATGGAAAATACTGAGATTCATTACTACTTTTTAAGGAGGGAGGATATAAAAAGAAAAAAGTTTACTAGTTGGCTGGCAGTTGAGACCTGACTACTACTACAAAGTTCTGAGATGTCTATTAAAAAAAAGAATTAGTTTGGTTAATTCATTTGTTTCAGATTTTTTGCATATTCATTAGATGTTGTCAAGTCTTGCACGGGTTTTAGACAACTGAAAATTATGATTGCAAAGCAAAAAACCTATACAAATAAATCAACATTTCCACATTATAAAATGTTCATTCTTTATTTAGCTTAGCAAATCTGCAGCAGATTATTTACTCTAATACTCTAGCCTCTGTAGACTTAAGGCAGAATTCCAGACATCACATTAAACCTGACTCATCATTTTCTTGTAACTGATTTTAATTTTCCATGGCTATTCTAAGAAGAAATAATAATTTGTTCTTCAGAAATTTTGAATAGAATAGCTTAAATTTATTAGGGAGAAGAAAATGAATTCTCCTTTTTATGTATCTTATGTTCCAAAGAAGATGTACTCCCTTGGTAGCATTAAAAAACTTTTTGACTGCTTAAACCACTGCATCTTTCTTTTGCCACCAGAAGTAAAACCTGCTTATTCTAGGATGTAAGAAATATTTTTTAAGGGAACAGTTTCTAACCTCTGAAAAGAACATTTATTTTTCAGTGAAAAATCTAAATTAAAAAAGCCCTCAAACCCTCTTTCATGCTGCTCCCACAACATAGTTTAGATCCATGACTGAAGCAATCTCAGTGCCAAATTCTTCTTTCTCTTTGATGTTTTTCCTAGAGATTTTAAATATTTTATTCCACATTTCTTTTTTCCTCTTCTCCCCATCCCACAAAAACAATTCTATAGAATAAAATTTCAAAGCTGTGCTTCTGGAAAATGATACTGTTATCAGCTGATGGTCAGCCTCAGATCCCATCTGAACACATAAAACACCCTTGAATATTTGTTATCATAGTTATTGAAGAGAGGGAACCTCTTGATATCCCTTTTCCTGTCTTTCCACTTTAGAAATTGTTGTATAATAAAGTTGCATATGGATGTGATAAAACCTGAGGAGGGGTAATTTCCCCTTCTCTTTAAAGCAGTTCCACAGAGCAATTGTGTCTTTCAAATCTTTATGCCTTGCTGCATAAATGAAATGAATGCAGATAGTAATAGTTCCCATGAGAAGATCCCATTTTCACTCACTGTCTTCCTTGGAAAAGCCAGATTTCCACAGTCCCCAGTGCCACAAGAAACTCTGGATAAAGAACTTGCATGAAAGGACCCAGATTTCAAGGATTAAGCAGTCAGCAAGCTGAAGACAGCAGCAAATTACTTTTCCAATTGTATTGTCTTTAAATTTGTTTTGAAAAGATTAACTGAAGTCATAAAAACAAATCTTCTTGAAATGTTTTCATTTTTCTACGAGAGAGCGAACATCAACTGAGAGCAATATTAATTTTTTAATAATGTTCATCCTGGGATGGATTGAATTCGGGAACCAAATTAGGAAAGTTTTCGAGGCTGCCTTTAACCTAAGCCATACCTAAGCCAGTGATGCAGAGCTGACAGGTTTTGAGCACTGCCCTCTTCTAACATAAGCCTTCTACAACCAGGTATTTTAGTCCAGCAATTTCTTGTCCCTGGGAAAAAAGTAATCAAAAAAGAGAATGACCAGGCTTCCTGTAAGTTTAATATTTTGGGCAGTTTTCCACAGCTCTGTTAATGTTTGCAGAATTCATTTATGCGTGTGAAAAAAATCTCTTACTTGGAAGTGGTCTGGTGCAACAGGACCACTGTTGTTTTGGGGTTGTTTTTAAAGAAAAATGGCATTATAGCTTTCTTCATGTAAAATCAAGATGGTGATAAACAACGATTATCAGTATTGGATTTTGTTTTAAAAAAGAAAGGTATTCAGCATGAATAGAAAATGCAATTACACTGACCAAGAAAAACATGCAGGGGCTTCTAGTCCAAGCATAAACTGATCAGAAGCTGTATCAGCTGTGCTCTGGGTTCAGCAAGGAGTAATTAGTAGCTTCCTGAAATTTTGAGCTTCCTTTGAAACACTGGTCATTAGGCATCATTGGAGACAGCAAACTACCCCAGGTGGCCTCAGCCAGCTCCTCTAGGGAAGCACACAGGGGTTTTGTGCTTTGCTCAGTTCACATTATTCAAGGCTAATTGGCTATTCTGCCCCTTAAAGCTATTTTTAAGCTTGCTGTTTCACTGGACACTACACAGATTTTGGATTTTCTGATTTAAATGTCACTGACAGATTAAAAATGCTGGGGCTTTTAATATTAGTTTCAGACTGTGTTTTAGCTCCTGCATGCAATAGTCCCAATTATTGGTCCCCCTCTGAGACATTCTCCCTTTCTCATAAGATACTACCTCTTTGACAGATTAATTTATTCAGTCAGCCAGTGAGATGAATATATTTGGAACTGCCAGAGAGGGCCAGGTGGGGGCTGCACACGCTCAGCTCTAACAGAGAGCTGCCCATGGAGCTCTGCTCGAGGCTTCTGTTACAAGAGCAAAATGTGAGGTTGAAGCTATGGGTCAGTTTCCATCCAGTTGGACACCTAAGTGACTTCTACTCTTCTCTGCCCAGAATGGCTGCAAAGCCAGGCACAATGAACCTTGAAGCAAAATACAAACCAAGCTTTTTAATTTTACAAATATTTCCTCTGGAGACTGATTCCTACAAGAACCTCCCGAGACATGAAAGGCAGCTCACTCTCATTTATTCCATCTCCCTTGCTTTCTTGTTCTTCTGATTCTGCTGCTATGACACAAGAGGCAACAAAACATCTGTTTTCCTTGCCAGGAGTGGTTTTGTTTAACTGGAAGAGTAGCTGGTAGCTTGTGCCTAGAAAACACCACTCCCTCTTTTATTTGTGTGGAGGGAGCAGAATCTCGTGGTACAAAGTGGAACAGTGTTTGCTCTCCCATGTATTGGATGGCCACCTTGCTGAGTCTTTTCTCACTTAGAGTACAAATGCTCCTTGTTCTTGTGTGTAAACCCAGGTGGGAGGTCTCTGCACGGAATCAGGATACGTTCTGGTGAAAGAAAGAGCAAGCAATAGCTTAGCCGAGTTCAGTAAATCTGCTACCCAGAGTCTTAGGTTATGAGTGACAGAATAAGAAAGCATCTTTGCTCACAGAAACTAGTGTAATATTGGCTGGCTTGACTGGCTAACGAAGGAATCGTGTTGAGTGACGTTTGAGCCTCAGCCAAAGCAGTTCCTGCAGGGAGGATTGTTCCTTTGCAGTGAGTTTAACAGGATCAGCACATTGTAACCCTTCAGTACACATCCAGGAGACTGTCCTTCCTCACCTGCCCTTCCTCAGTAAAGCAGAATATCACTGAGGAGTAGCACCACTAAAGAAAATGTTGATTTCCATTTGGTGTCATTTTTAAAGTATGTAAGGATGGGAAAAAAAAATTCTTCCTTATGTAAATTTCTATCAATATGATCTAAGTGGTGGTTATAAGATTTGCCCCAGCTTCAGTGGCCAAGAATATATAATTATGTGTCTTCAGATCCAATATTCTTGAGCTGTGACCATAATTACAGAATCAATTATATAGACTCAATTAACCTCTTCATCTCAAGCTATATGTCATATTGTATTTTATCGAGGAGATGTTAGGAGAAGCTAGAATGTAACCAAAGTCCTGGAAATGACATCTGCACACAACTGGGGAGGCCTGAAGAGCTGCTGTACATTGATGTCTCTGACAAAGTGTGCTCAGGCAGGGAGCTTGTCAACAAGAAGTAAAATCTCAATGCTTAGAGATGGAAGCAGCAAATGAGCTGCTTGAATGAGTGGGAGAACATCCTGAGACCTGAACATTGTTCCCTAAAAGGAAAAATTATGATCATTTAAGGAAACCCAGCAGGGAAGGTAACTACATATTTCAAAATCAAATTAAATCAGAGGACGTTAAAAGATGGACAACATAAGAGATTGAGAATAGAGGAGTATTTTTTTCCCTTTTTAATGCCATAAACCTTATGAAGCATACCGGAGGAAGGAAACAAGGTTTGAACCTTGGTGCCATTGATCTGAGGAGCCTGGCAGCTTAGAAGGATTTATAACATCAGAAATTAAGATTTAAAATAAGTAAAATATGAGAAGAGAGATAGTATCTTTATTCTACTGAAAGACTGTGCTCTCTCTTAATTAAAAAGTCCAGAATTTGGTGATTTTCATGAGCCAAAACCTGAATGAATAATGGGTTTCCAGAAAAGACTGGGGATATATTATGGTTATATTTGCATCAGGACAAAGCAAAAGCCAGGATATTGTTTATTTCTCTCAGCTTTATGAACTACAGCACAAGTTACATCATTGAGAGCTGTTTTCTCAGTTCAATACCAGATTTGAGCATTATATTAATTTATGTGATGAAGTAATTCCTGTACAACAGGATCTGATCTTCGACTTAGAGTTTATGAAATATCCTCCAGTACGGCTCTCTTTTTTTCACACCAGCAGACTTGGAATGAATAAAATTAGGACTCTAATTAAAATTTTGTAAAGGTTGCACAATTTTCTGTTAACAAGATCATTTGTTGAGAATTTTTCCCACATCTAATGCAGTGTTCTCCAAATTTTTCCCCCTACTTTTCCTCAGGGAAAGTACAGCAATCTATCAGGAACAAACAGCTTGTGTTTAAAGAATACTGAAATGTTTATCGGTCATTTTACAAAGGGCATAATCAATATTTATTCCAGTCACAATTAATATTCTGCAAACACAGGACACATCATGTCCTTCTAAATCCAAGTAGACTTTCTTTGTGCTGATACCATTTTATAAACTGTTAGTTTAGCCAGCTAATTATAAAAGTAACAAATCAAGCTGTGGATATGAACTGGTAAAACAAACTTAGATGTTAGCTAGGAGACAGCAACAACAGTGAATATATTCAGTAATAATTAACCAGCTAAGTAAAGAGAATGTCTTTCTAAAGTCAAAAACCTTCAAACAAACCAATCCAATACCTTCAGTGAAAGAATCTCTAAGAGTCAATGTTTGGATTTCGGGAAGAATAGGAATTTTTTTTATAAAAGGAAACTTTTCACAAAAAGTGTGGCACCTTTGATAATAGAATGTTTTTTTCATTTGTATTTCACTGACCTCACAGAATGAAATTCTATTCATAAAGCAGTTTACAGAACACATTTGGACCCCATCACTAATATTAAATTAATCACAAAATGAAATTATTTAGCCACGGAGCAGTTTTGTCTTGGGTGAAGCGGATTGTGATTCTGATCTCATTTACAATGGTTTTACATCAGTGTAATTTGATTTCACTGAAGCTGATGCTGTATAAAAGAGGAGAGAACATGGCTCATATTTTCTGAGTGGTCATAAATTGCACACAATTGAAAAAAGAGGAATTTCTACTCTGGGAAGAAATCCATGCAAATGTATTTTGCTGAAAATTTGGCAGGCTTTTTGGAGTGTGGTATTTATATTTTTTTTTTTATAAGCTTAGCTCCAGCCAGAGAAGATGCTATATTTCCAGTGCAAATGACCACAACTCAGTCAGGAGATTCAGTTTTGCTAAGGACACTTAGGAGAAATGGAAAAAAATCTAGAGAATTTCTGAAAGAGGAACATTTTAATTAGATAATGTTACTTTGAAATATTTGTATTTGTTCAATCCAGAACTGAGATATTTATCAATAGTCAAGACAGAAAAGCAAGATGGAAGAGGATTTTCAGGCTGCTGGAGACCATCTTCGTGTTTGGGACCAGTTAAAATTATGCTATTTGCATGAGATAGAAAAGAATGGTTTTGCTACCTGTGTTGAATTTCCCCTCAAAGGTGTTGCCACATTTTATCTTGCTCTAGCCATGTTTTAGCCAATTTTTGGTTTTAGGTGTTCTTTTCTATTTTACTTTCTAAGCAGAAGACATAAAGTACTTCTGAGAAATCTCTTTTGTGGCTCTCCTAGAAAAGCCTCCAGCTACAGAACACAAGTGATGGCTTGGCTCCCTTGCAGTGAAGGCTGGAAGTTGCAGTTTGCTGCAAAGACATCCAAAAGAGCACAGCCTTGTCTCCTCCTTTCTTCTCTCTTGGAGAACAGGAATTTCCTCTTGGTTGTTTTTCAGCTAAGAAATGTGCTTCTGCACACGCCTCTCTGAGTGATGCAGCAGGGTGCCAGAGGTACCCTCTAATTTGTCATGCGTGCTACATTCAGTGGGATCTGAGTTAAATTTTAGGGGAGAAAAAAAAGAGGAACGAAAAGAAGAAAAAGAGAAAATAATATTTTGAGTAGAAGGCAAGAAATTCAATATTTTCTGGAAATTGTTTTCCTGTGTAAGGGAACAAGAGCTGCTGAATGTGAATGTAGCTTGGCTGTGGTTCTTCCTTTGGGAACATTGCACAGGAAATTTCCACCTCCTGTCTATCCCCACACCCCCTGTCAACTCCACTGCTCAGTGCCCATCCATCCAGCCACCACAGGTGACTCAGAGAAGAAAAGGCTTTAAGATCACAGCAGTCACATGCACCTAACCATGATCACCACTTTTCAGTGACTCCAGCTGATTGCATCAGGAAATTTCACTTTTCACTGCCTTAGCAGCCCAAACACACCTTCATCCCAGCATCTGAAGCACCAGCTGGATAGGACTGGCACATGGATGTGCCCTTTCCCTGCCAGAACCTTATTCACCACTGTGAGTTCCTCTCCAGGAGTCAGTCTCAAATTCTCTCCTGGTTCTGACCTGCAACCTCCCAAGAGCAGATTCATGTCCCAAACAGGGGCCAGAGGCTAAATCCACCAGCATGTCCAAGATGCTCAGCCACTGCAGCAGGGGGTGTAAAGCATTTTGGGTTGGTTCTTAGCCCGAGTGTACTTCTAAAGAATTGTGAATAGATGTAGCTCCTGCTGTTGTCTGGAACACACAAATAGTTCTGTGATCAGTGGATTGCTTATCCACATGTCAAATATTTCCTAAATTGTCAATTTCATTACAAATATAATGTCAGACAACAATAGAAAGCATGGGGTTTGATGTAAGAGTTTTCTGTTTAAATTTGAATTGGTCTAGACTTGGAACACTGCCTATTCAGCGAAAACCTTCTGATGTGACTCAGATCAACATTGCAGAAGAGAGTTTCCTTTTGTACCAAGGAAGCAGAAAGTTTAAAAAAGCACAAAGATGACTGTTCTGATGAAAAGTGAAAGGAATCTTTTAGTTTAGAAGTCACCTTTTTTGATAGACTTTTTTGATAGAACTGGGGGAAAAGGGATTCTACTGAGGGATTTAGAGATCCAGCCTGGCAACATTTTAATGTCTTCATTAACTTAATTTGTAAACAATCAGTTATAGTTTCTGGAGATTTGTGCTTACCTGTAATTTTTGTTGCATTATCTGCATTTTCCAGGAAGTGGATGCAATGCTTAAAAAATCTAAGAATATTTCAGAGAAACTAAGAGGGTATTATTTTTAAAATATAGGTGAAACGATAAAGGTATCCTCAGTGAAGCACAACAGCTTATACCACAAGATTCTACTCTATATAAAGGTAATAAGGTGAGAAATTTTTTAAAAAAAGGAAATTTAAAGGAAATTTGTCTGAAGAGGAAAATAATTTCTAACAGCTCTTCAGCTACAAACCCTAAGTGTGGAAAGGAGCTTGAGGGATATCAGACACCAAATTTTACCAGAGCCTGTTGTGTGCTACAAATTAGCCCTGGCTTGTGGGTTTAGAAATGCAAGGATGAGTGGCCAAAACACAAACGAGTAAGGCTTAGGGATGAACTAATGGCAGCCTCCCATATCTGAAGGGAGCCTACAAGAAAGATGGAGCAGAACTGTTCACAAGGGTCTGGAGTGACAGGACAACGGGGGAATGGCTTCAAACTGAAGAGAGTTGCTTTAGGTTAGATGCTGGATAGAAATTTTTTACTGTGGGGGTGGTGAGGCCCTGGCACAGGGTGCCCAGAGAAGCTGTGGCTGCCCCATCCCTGGAAGTGTCCAAGGCCAGGTTGGATGGGCTCTGAGCAAGCTGGGATGGTGGAAGGTGTCCCTGCCCGTGGGGTTGGAGGGTTGGAACTGGGTGATTTTTGAGGTCCAATCCATTGTATTTGTTCAATCCAAGCCATTCTATGATTCTGTGTTCCTCTGTTGTTGCTCTGCCTTGGACATGTGGAGACCTGACCCTCTTCCTTGGTCCCATGTTCCCAGAAATGTGGTGATTAACGGGAAGGAGGGAGTTCAGGAATAGATACAGGAAAACTCAAAGCAAACCATTTGCCATAAAAAAAGTGAAAAGAAACTGAGAGAGAAAATAATTTGGCAGTGAGATGCCTTGAGAGCAGGTGGTGGAAATAAAAGATGGTGGCCTACAAATATTTGCTGATTAAATTGAAGGGTAAATACTCTCATTGTGCTGCATAAATATTTCTGGGAAAGGGCAAACAGCTCCATGGAGTGACAAATATTCCAATTTATAAAGTAACATTTACCTTACAGATATCATAGGGTAAATATTTTTTGAGGGTAGATATTCCACAGAAATATGGAAATATCTAGGCTCTTCATAGAACAGTAGCTGGGACAAAATTCATTAAATACAAGCCAACTATTTGTCTGCTAGAACAGCAGCACCACATTGCAGAAATCTACACTCTAACATATTATAGGGAATTTCCTACACAGTCCTCTCAAGGATAAGTCAGTTGATCTGAATATTGTTTTGATAGGAAACCTAAACAAAAAGTCCCAGCAACACATAAAAATTAGGCATAATAATAACAATTACATAATAACATTATTTAGCTTTTATTAAATCTATTACATATAAATGTAATTTATAAATACCTGTTATGTATATTTGTATATATGAATATATATAATTGTATATAAAATGGATTATGTACAAATGTAATTATTAATTAATTAAAATAACAAAAAAACAGTTACATAAGTAATAACACATAATAATGATAGAAAGAAATTAATTAATGTTAAATGCACTGTTAATTAATAAACAACCCCTTTATTTCCTGAAACAAGTTTGTCGGCTGACAAAACTCAACTAATTTATGAGATCCTAATTTTCCTCCAAGAGATTACCCTGCTCCTGCCAGAGTTAAATGCATAACTTTTACCTCTTCCCAAAGCATTCTTAATTCTGTACCTGATACCCACCAATACTGTAAATCCCCTTCACTGGTTTGTTTCAGTATCTCCCCAAAACCACATCCCCAACTGAAAGCAAATGCTGTTCTTCATCACTTACAGGCTGAGCTGGGATAGCACTCAGGAGATCTCTTGCCAAGACCCTTGCCCATTAACCAGAGCACTGGCTCTGATCTGTGACCACACAATTTTTGAATATATCCAAGAAAGGAGAGAACCTTACAGACATTCTTTAAGTCAGGTAAAACACCACTGAAGTATCTAACTTATGCTAATGGAAATTAATCACTGTGTCCCAACCAGTCTATCAATCTGGTAAGTCCACAGTTGTGTCTCCCTTGGACACCAAGTCTAGCCCCAGTTTAATCTCAATGAGATTTCAGAATTAAGCCACAAGGTGGGACATTACCATTTATAATTTAGCAGTTTTGTTGTCTGAAAACTAATTATCTGGGACACTTGGATCAGATAATGTCCCAGAAGTGGAGTTTCTGGTATAGTTTGTATTGTCAAGGTGTGTTTGCTTTGCACACAGTGCTCTCAGAAATGAAAATCCACCTGAGCACAAAACATTCACTGGAGTCACTGAAGAATGTGACACATCATCTTTGCTACAAGCTTCTTCCAGCTCTCATCCCTCTTTCTACTTGTCTTTATTTCAACATTGCTCCAGCACATGGCCCTGTGTTATTTAAAAATGCACATGACATTTTTCCATATTTAAAAAAGTCTTACTGGAGCATGTAGAAAGGAAAATAATGTGTAGCTTATAATAATAATAATAATAATAATAATAATAAAGAAGAAGAAGAAGAAGAAGAAGAAGAAGAAGAAG
>WAAE01004650.1:81685-109561 GCA_013400495.1 Nicator chloris
TAATAATAATAAAGAAGAAGAAGAAGAAGAAGAAGAAGAAGAAGAAGAAGAAGAAGAAGAAGAAGAAGAAGAAGAAGAAGAAGAAGAAGTTATTATCTCTTCTCCTTAACTAGATGCAGAACAAGGCTTACCATATTCCAACAAGCCTCTTTCTTGGTTTTCTCCTGTAGGTGAATTACAGGCAAGGAGTTTCATGCTGTTCAATCTGTACTGCTTATCTTGCTTTCTAGACTACCTCTCCATTTGCAGCTAGTTCTTTCAGTTTACCCAGAGGCAAAGCTTTCAAATTCTTTCCTGAGATTCTACTGTTTCAGCATCTCTCATATTCTCAAAAGTATTCCTTCCTCATTAAGTATGGCTAAAGCTAATTGAGTCCTGAGAATGCAGGCACACTTATTCTGCTGCTGTGTCACTGTTAATGGAAGCTGCAGCTTGTTCAAGACCTCCAGCAGCTCGTCCAGCTGTGTCTGCTGACTCCAGAGTCTGCTGCTTGCAGGCTGTAGTGCAGTGGTCTCTTTGCTAGGGCTCTCTAATCAGTGCCATTCTGTGTGGTTTCCTCTCACACTCTCCATCTCACTGTTCAACACTCCTCTTTCAGGAGCCCATCACTTTGATTACGGCACGCAGGGTGAGTTTTTCTGTTCAAGGAGGTGCAGCTGTCTGACTCCACGCTTAGTTCATCAAAAGCAAGAAGCAGAGGAGGTCTCCCCCGAGGTAAAGAGCAATCCCTGAAAACTGGGAGGTGAATGCCTGCCAGCATCCCTCAAATTAGACTCAACAAAGAATTTGAGATTGTGTTTTGGTGGAAAGCAACCTAAGCTTGGCAAGGTAGAGGGGCTTGGGGAATGATGTAGGTGTTTCCATCTCTGTGATTCTATTACACTGTGACTAATCTCACTTTGCTCTAATATTCTCTCCTGTAACCTGTTCCATGTACTTACTGTCCTTTCAGTAATGCAATTATCTTAGAATTGATGGCCATCTCATTCATACTAAATATTGGAGTAGGATATACTGTATTATTTCTCAATCATCTGAAATAATGCATTGTAAAGTCTAGACCTGAATATCCTCAGTCTATGTAAGTTCTGCCTCTAAATTCTATTTGCCTTATTTTCAACTAAATCACCAGTGTGTGAAAAGGGGTGCTGGAGGATAGAAAGGAATGAAAATCGAGTAAAAGACAGAGATTAAAGAAATATAACAATGTTTTTAAATCAGGTGAACACAGAATTAAAAGTGAAACAGGTAAGGGAGGGAAAATTTATAAGAGTGAAGAAAAAAAAATCCTCAACGCAGAAGATATACTTGATGGATATTAAAAGTGGGAAGCAAAGCTTTCCTTTAAATGTCTTTAAATCAAGTCCATGATCTGGATTATTGACCAAAACACATTTAGATTTCATTGCTATACACAAATTTGCTGGTGACTTTCTAGTTTTTGATGTGTAGTTGTTACATACATGTCACAAACCCCACCCTCACCCTAACTGGTGGCTGTGTTGGCAAGCTCCAAAGAGATGCCAAGTCATGAATAGTGGTGGAGATTCAGCTGCTGCAAATGAAAATCCTTAATGCATGTCATGATGTATAATTATGCTAAAGAGGTACCAGGGAATTGTTGTCCATATCAAGTTAGATGCCAGCCAAAGCCATGGACCTCTGAAAAAGGGTCAGATCAGACAACCTTTTAAATGCTGCACAGGAGGTGGATGGAGCAAAAAATACAGTAGGGTGAAGCAAGAGAGAGTTCTTTGAAGGAAAATTCTCAGCCAGAAACATATTTCTGCACTATTTTACCTTTCTCCACTGATAAAAGGCCTCACTGTATTCCCCTGATGTTTCACAGGATGAAAAAGCCACCCACGGAGTGTGATGCAGATAGATTTGGGTAGGCCAATGAGAAAAAAATCAGGATTAAAGTCCCAGAAGGAGAAAGGAACAATATCTTCCCAACACAAATGGTGGCAAATGGCTGTACCATAGACAGGAGCAATGTAAAAAAATGCTGATCAACACAGTACCACTAAACACACCAAAAAGATTAAAAGAAGTTGTTAAGGGCAGGAGAAATGGTGGCAGAAAGAGGACAAGGCCAGAGAAAAATACAGATCAGTATCATGGAAAAGGTAGGTGTCAAGGAGGGAAGATCTAATGAAGTGAAACTCAGATATTATTTAGATACAGTGGTTCAGTTTTTTCCCAACTGTTGCCATGTAGCTCTCCTGGCCAGACTATACAAACGAAGTGTTTGCTGCTGCACCTCTTGTTGCTATGCTGCTTCTACTTCCATGTGAAAATATTATGGAAATCTCTCTCCCACTACTTCACAGACACTGCACACGCTATCACCTGTTTTGCTTAATTGCTAATTGCTCTCAGAATGTTAATGGATAAGTAATGTGTGTAGGAGAGCCCGTTTTGTAGATTAGATTTCTTAATGGACTTTCTGGAAGCATGAGAAGTAATTAATCTCCCCAGTAACACGCTGTCACCTGCTGCTGTGGGGTTCCAAATGTCCTTTACCAACACAGCACTTTTTGTTTGTGTGGTGTTGTGTCCATTTGCTGTCTGAAAAGCATGGGGGTGATGGGGTCGGGAGATGTGGAACTCCTCTTGTTGTTGCTTTTGCAGGAAGAGAGATCCACAATCCCACACAAAGTATGCATCATTTTCTCTATAGGTTGCACCAATATTCAGTAGCTCTTATCTCATTGTTCACAACTTTTTTCTGGTGCTTTCAGAGCTGAAATTAAAAATTCTTTCCTCTCCATTGTGTGACAGCTCCGTTTGTACTGCCACATAATGCCTGAAATGCTCCCCAAAGAGAAGCCAGAGACCCTTAATTTGGTCCCCAAATAAACAAAATTCTGTCTGATCACCTGCTGAATTCAGAAGGAGTGTACAAAAAACCAGCCTGGTAGATCAGGCTTAGTGCAAGATGTAAATTGGAAAACTTCTGTGCTAGTTCAATACATGAAATTCCTTCAATAAGTTAAAAAATAATGCCATGGTTCCATCTGATGTTTTTCTGATCTTTGGCTTGTGACACTGAAAAATACCTTCAGTGCTACTATAGGTGTACATGTGGAGTTGGAGGAATCTGGAAATTCCCAGAATTGACTGCATGTCATCTAAGTGTATTAAAGTTCTGTATTTCCTTTTAAGCAGGAATACGTTGGCAAATTTGTGATTTTAGGTTGGAGAGAGGACGTGTGGAGTGACATGAGTTAGGAATGCTGAGCCAATGCTGTGGGCTGGTTTGAAAAGCAAGGTGAACTTCTAAATTGCGTTTTTACATTGGTATCCAGCTGAAGAAGAATTTGGATTTTTACTACCCGAAATAGGAAAAAAAAAGTTTGGACAAACAGTTAGGAAAACAGGGAATAGAACTTCCAAAATAGAATATAATCCTAGATATTGAACACTTTCTAGTGTGTACTGCAATGATAGTTAATACTGAGAGATAAGCTAAGTCAAGAGTCCAAAACGAATGTGTTAATTTAGGATAACATGTAAATAGAAAAAAAACCCAACATTGCTTGAGTAGTTATCCTGTTTTTCTGCAGAAACTGAGGCTCCTGTAATAATGCTAATGGATTATAGGGGAAAATCATCCTTTTGTCTCTGTTGTTGTTGAGACTTGAGAGCAAGGTCTTGATTACTGCCATTTCAACATTACTTGATACATAATGAGTTAATTAATAAATGAGAGGCATTTGTACAATTAGATTTCTTTTCTTAACAGCTCTGCAGAGTAAAACTTTTTTAAATGGATTTCATTTTTGTTTTCAACTTAATTTTGTCTATTTTGAAAAATATGTGCTGGCAGCTATAGACAAGGGTAGACTTGTTGGCCTGCTAACCTTTTTTGACATGAAGCCACCTGATGACCTGCTGGTTTTCTTAAAGGAGAGGACAAGAAAGTTACTTGCCTTCCCCATAAAAGGTGTTCTCTAAGATAAGTAAACTTTCAGCAGAAACACATTTAGAGATGTCGTCTTGGTCAAGAAAAGGGAGGGAGCCTGAATGCCTGTGGTTTTGGTGGAAAAAAAGAAATGTTCACATCCGATTTATGGTAAATTATAGGGAGGGAACCTACTTCCTGGGGCTGAGTATAATTCAGACCTGTTCTCTCTTAAGAGAAAATTGCATAGAGATCTTGACAACTGATGGATCAGTCACTGACTTTGTGAAAGATACTGCACAACTGATTCATGCTTAGCAGAGCTCCCTTCCCTGGAAGTGCAGAGCTTGTGTGATGGATAGAATAACATCTCTGATGGTACTCCTGGCACTTGAATATGGGCTTTGGGGAAGAAGCAAGCTCTTTTGCTCTTTACACTTGAAGAGATCTCATGAAAACACCAACACTCCTCTTCAAAGATCAAAATGTTCACTTAATTCCCATTGCACGCTGTTTGTTTTCAGCAGGCCAACACATACACAAATCTCACACGTATGTCATCCCAAAATGCTATCAATGTGCTGCAATAGAAATTTGTTCATGTTCTAGCAGCAGTGCTGTTCATGTGCACAACTACTCCCCTTTTTGGGAGCATGCCAATATATATTGGAGAATATTGTCAAACTTATTTGGGGACCATTGTCACAATCAGTTTTGTCTAGTATTTAGTAAATCTCAGTAGTGGTTTTCTTCTTGTGTGTTGGTTGTGTTCTTTGAGATTGTGCATAATGTCCTGGTTGGGCTCAATAACCTTAGATGTCTTTTCCAGCACTAATGATTCTATGACAAATGTTTCTTCCAGAGAAATTGGCACCTTACACATTCTCTCAGCTCTGGATTTATTTATCCAGTTCAAATCTTTCTCAGAATGCAAATATTTTTCTTTGGCAGAGTAGTGAAACAAAGAAAGAAACTAGGAAAAAAATGGTTTATAACCCGTTCCCCAGCCTATGTCATACAAACCCCAAACTGGCATAACTGAGCAGACCAAAGCTTGGGATGAGCATCCAGGGATTATTTAGCCTAGCAAAAACAAATACATCTATCACTGTGGATGTGGGATAATTTCACTGCCCTGAGAGTAAAAACTAACTTGAGCATCTTGTGATAGTTAATGCTGTGGACAAACTAGTTTTTCCTTTCTGTTAGCTTGTACAAGACTAAGTGTGATCCCATATAGGGCACATCCCACCTCAGTGGGGTTTTTAACCTACAACAGGTATAATGTATACACGTCTCCAGCCACTTTTTGTAAATGATTTTGCAGACCAAATGCATTGTACAGTTGTTAAATAAGTACACGTCCCCTGAAATCCCGAAATTACCAAAAAGATGCGTAGCAAAATATTAACTCATCCTCTATTGGAGGATTACACTGCTCGAGGGACCTGGCATGAGGCTTTTCAAACCAGCTGGTTCACAACAGAAGCTGGTGCTGATGAATGAGCCCTCAGACAATGGATGTGGGATGACTTGGCTCTGAGTGGGTGATGGGGAACAAGCTGTTGAATGAAGCTGTTGAAACTCCCACCAGAGCTGAAATACTCTTGTAGCATGAAAGAGACAATGGAAAGGTTAAGCCAGTGTTTCAGCCTCAGACCATAAGTAGGAACAGTCAAGGAAAAAAAAAAAAAGACAAAAAAGCAACTGTTATTTTTGATGATAATTTGTTCTTAAGCTGCCTTCTGTTAGCTTGAGCAGAAGTTAATGTGAAATTGTAGTATTGGCTTTGGAGTACTCTGCTCTTCACAGAGATAAAATAGGAGAGTGCTGTGACCACATAAGAACAAACTGAAAGCAGCAGATCTCCCACAAGGTTTGCACATTTAACAGTTTTAACTGACCTGCTAAAAGTCTAGATTTTGAGAGGAGAGAACATATCTAGGATAATTTTTTTAGCCTTCTAAGAGTTACTTCTTCATAAGAAATCAGCATGTGCTTAACCAAAAATAGTCACTAGGCCAAAACAATTTTTATTGGATGTAGGATAAGGAATTCACTTTATGGCATTCTGTATGTCTCACTGTGTATGTCAGCAGAGATAAAGATGCCAGATTTGGAGCTATGATAGATAGTTAATCACTATGGAAGGGAAAACAGAAACTTACACTTTGAGTGAATAAAAACCACATAACTTCCAGAAGTTTTTGTGTTAGAACAATAGGCAAAGAAGTAGACATGAAAAACAACACTTTTCAGAGTTAAATTTTTTTTTCATGGAAAACAAGTATTTTCTTAAAATTAAAACACTGGAACTATTGAAGGAAAGGGGCTCAAAGATTCCAATGCAGCCACAGCTCAGGGTTTAGCATAGTTTCTGTTCTTGTACACTTGAGACAAAAGCAAAAACACTTCAGAAAATTGTTTTGAGCACGGTAAAGAACATGCAGCAAAGCCAGAAAACTCTGGGTTCACTGGAGGGAAAAATATTGTATTCCTTTGTCTTTGTATGGAAACAAACCAATGAACTATATGAATAAAATGGAATCCATTTCCATTTCCTGTGAGACAGAGTCATTCTCAAAAACGGACCCAACATATTCAAAGCAGTACAGAGGTCATGGCAGCAAGGCCACTTCCTTGCTTTCAAATATATTATGGGAAAATATCAAACCTCTGAGATGGCACACAAGGATACTGAACTCTTTGCAGGTAGCTCTTCATCTGCACAAAAGCATGCCCAAGAGAGGAGTGGATAAAGAGAATTATACAAGTATTTGATTAAAACAACCCTGTCTAGCAGCCTTTGAAACGTAGGCTGTGATGATCAGCAAAGCTGCAAAATAAGATCCTGTAAAAAAGCAATTAAGAGATAGGACAGGGTGACAGGCATACCCTATTCTTCACCCCTAAAACCAAAGTACTGCTAGATGGGCTGTTATTTAAAGGTTACGGGATTATGAGTACTGAGATGTTGCAGAAAGCTTTATTAAAAGGACATTTGGAGGTCAGTGAAGTCTTGAAAGATCTCAGAACAGCGAAGGATATTTGATACTGTCACCTTAGAAAGCATCATTAAGAAAATTCTAAGGATCCATTGCACATGCTGGGAGTCAAAAATCAAATAGAAGAATCAAGATTAGTGGCTGTGGGTGAGAGAGAGCTGAGTGAAGTGAAATAGGCCTAGAGATGTGAATTGATATAGAAATCCCATAGGGCTGAGCTAGAGTGCTTCTGTATATTGAGTTATTGATAAATTATTGTGATTTCATAAATTCTATACATTGTTACAAGTTCTTAAAACTGAGGTCCCATTTTAAGCTCCAAAATGTCAACTCAACTGTCTCCTAAGCAGGAGCTACTTTCTTTCCCTTTTGTAAGACAATAGTTGCAAACATCTTCTGAGAACGTGTTTTCAGATGCCAGGTAATCAATGCTAAATTGTGCAAAGATATATATTTTAATTTTTTTTATAAGCACAGTGAAAATAATTATTTTAAAGTACCTGCTCATGAGAATAAATCTTCATTAGTCTAATTGCAAGCAGATGCTATCTTTCCATCACAATAAATTCAAAATGGTTCATTAGCTTCTATAAGAGGATAAAATGGATCATTTTGTTAAGCCTGGTGATGGTTTAATAGTTGATTTCTCTGTGTGTGTGTTGGAAATTGAAGCATACCTGGGCAATAAAAAATAGTTAATCAATTAAGGAATTATTTGGAAGACAATGGAAGAGAGGGAAAACTAATATTTCCTGCCAACCTACATCTTGACTGAAAGCTGAGATGGGGTTTAAACCAATGTGGCTGTGACTATGAAATGTCAGCACTCACTTGCAGTGTAGTACCTTTCTAAGTTGCAGTAAATTTGATTTTTTCAGGCACAGAAAGGGGTGATTTGGTTTTTCCCAGTACTTGAAGAAAATGGGGGGAAGCTGGGGGGAAAATAAGGAAACTGTTCTTTTAGTATTTTCATTATGATCACAAAAACAGCCTTGGAGATATAGCACTGTCGTGGCATTTATGTTCTAGAAGGAAGTGTTTCATCCCTAATGGTAACTGTTGTTATCTAACAGGAAATATGTGGTCATTATTTTGTTCTATTAGCTCTCCTTTTCCTGCCTTTTGCAAGGATGTAAGTACACTGTGGGCCTGCTGAATCCTTCAATCCATTTCCCTGTCTGAGGCTGGCTGTAGTCAGTGGATGTGATGGAGGAATTTTATCATGGATCTGGTTCTGCATGCAAAATAGGGATTCGAACTGGGGAAGGACAAGGAGAGAGCAAAAGCTAGTGTAATATCTGAAAAACAAATAGGAAACATCTCTGCTCCAATTCTCTTCTTTCTTACTTTTTCTTTCCTAAGAGAACTTTATTGACTTCACTGACTTTTTATTTTTAGATTTTTTGTCTGAATCTCTGAGAAGAGTAGTCAAGGTCATTGTTTCCATTTGTACCTTCAGACTCTAACTTCTGCCAGAGATATGGGATGCTATTTTATTATTTATTTGGAGGATAATCCCTGATCATTGTAAACTCAAAATACAATACAGTTCACTTATGAGAAAGTAAGGTTAGTTTGGGGATTAACTTTTCCTTATTGCATTGCTAAAGCTCACATACTTGATTCTGCTCCTTAGTTCTATCACTTAGAGTGGCTGATATTTCCAAATCAAGCAGGAGAAACTGCCACTCAGGTTTACAATAAAGAAATAAAGATATTTCTCTTTCTGGTCTTATCTCCCTGCAGCTTCTTCCTGGCTTCTGGTCTGTTTTAGATCCTATCTACTCCAAGCCAGCTCAACCGAAATTCACTTAGAAATACTCCAATTTACCTTCAGAATGTAATCCTAGTGCCTATAGGGAAGACTGTGTGCTCTGCCATTGAAACCCAGCTTACCTCAATGTCAGGGTGTCCTGGGCTACTGTGGCCCGTGTGGCAACCAGAGGAGCCTCCTGGGCTCTCTGGGGGGACTTTGGCAGCTTTTCACACCTTATAACCCTCTGGTGGGGCATCAGCAACTCACACACTCAAGCAGAGATGCACCAGCCTCTTTCCCAGCCTGACACGTCAAATGCAAGATGCAGCTGACTGCCAATACTCTTGGAGTATTTGTAGCCAAGTTCTGCCAGTTTTGCCTCTGGGCAGCGGCTCTTTATTCAAGTGATGAAATTAAAGATGTTCTCTGTCACTCTCTGTAGCACAAGTAAAGGCAAAGGGCTTCAGTTTTATGTGGACAGCCCTCTGCAATATTTTCTGTGACAAAAAGACCTGCTTGAAAGAATTCTAATAGCCTTCCATGCCTGCACCCCTCCCCAGAGCCAGGGCCTGCTCCAGCCATCATACGGATGGTGCAGCTCTCCCCTAAAACTCAGAAGTTGCCTGTGCTGTTAACACGTAAATGCTGGTGGACAATCCATTTCTCCTATCTCCCCAGGATACAGGAAGCCTCTGCAGTGTGCATTCTGTGAAAGTTAAGAGAAAAAGTCCCTATGCCATAGATCTTGGGTAACTGGTCATTACCACCCTGACAGCTATTGCTAGGTCTTTCTGCAATGTAGGGTTGCAGGATCATAGCCAGAAGGGCTCACAGGCCTTTTCCTGACCAGAAGAGCCCATGCATTCCCACAAGACTGGTGGGTCCATACATACTGTATTGCAGCTTGTGCCCCATCTCATGGAACACCCAGCCCTGAGGGCATTTACTTTTAGGAAAGACCTCACCTCTGTCTAGCCTTCACAGGGCACACAGGACTTCAGCCTGTTATGGCTTTGTCTCCTAGGGTACAGCACAGCTGCAATACAAAACCCCTGCCTGATGTGCTTTATGCTATGTTCATTTTCTTTCATCAGTATGATGCATTGCTCCCAGCCAAAAAAAAATAAAATAAAAAAGAGGTATAGAGGTATCAAAGTGACTGAGAAAAAGCTTTTGTGGCCCTCTAAATCCTCATCCTTTTTATTTCAGCCACAGGTTCTGTAATGACACCATCATTTAATTCTGTGGGATTAATTAGTATGGGTGCTCCCAACTTCTCTTACCTCAAGCCTTTTCTCCCTTTAATAAAACTAATTGCAATTCCTGTCCCTGCTACCAATATCACAAGCCATTAACTGCAGCCATTACCTGCAGCTTACAGAAACCACGCTGCTTTGTGCACTTCACCTGCAATCCAGGAAGGATGGACCCGGGCGAATCACAACACTCTGAAGAGTTTTATATAAAAGGTTGCAGGCAATTTGTCAAAATGTCTCTTGATTTCGGTGTAATTGCCTCTCCTGCCTCCCTTCAGCCACAGAGCTGCTCTGCAGCCACCCACTTCAGCTGCCAGGACACTTTTGTGTATCTGTGGATTTCCCATCCTGCGCCATAGGATGGGGAAGAGGCTCATTTTTTGTTGTGTTTTTGTTTGGCCAAGGAAGAGTACAGCCAGATCTTTTATCGTGTGAGCCTCAATGGCAAATGGCAGGAAGTACAAGATCTTATAATGAAAAAAACTCGGGCTCAGGACAGTCTGTAGAGTATGAATTTTCGTGCTAGCAGGGGTTTGGAGCTGTGGAGGGTGATTCTCATTTATTACTCTGATGTCAGGTTCACTCCAAAGCAGTGCCCTTGGTCTCAGCTGTCCCCAGACAGGGAAGCACAAACGAGGCCCAAGGCACCAGCAGTGACTGTCAGTGGAGAAAGGGAGAGTGGACAGGTTAAGAGTTGTTCACCTGGGACCTCCAGAGGGAATGGACAGCCAAGGTGTCCTTCACAACTGGGCTTATTGCAGCAAGGACCCTGCACAGGAGAAAGGCAAAGTGCAGTGATCTTGTGCTCCATAGAGATCTGAGAGCCAGCCTCAGGGGAAAAATATTTGTGATGGATGATACTGAAGAGAAATCTGAATTATTTGTTTGACCCAGGGCATGAGTTCTTAATCCCTAGATCAGCTGTTGCAACATCCTTTGGAATAGTTGATATGAAATCCAACTCAGCTTTGTATATCACCAGCCTCTGAGCGATGTCGAACACCAAATCTTTAATGAGGCTGTTCTTGTGTTTTATGGGATGCAGAGCAGTAACCTACTTTCTCCTCTGATTAAGGAAAGTGACTAATTTTCAGTGTTGCATCATTTATTACAAATAATAAAAAATGTGAAAAATCCCTTAGACGCCTAATGTGGAAAATTAAAGAAGTCTGGATGAATAAACTTATCTCCAATTAACTTAAGCTGTGCAAATCCTTTAGATGAAACATTGAAATGTTTCTGAGACACTATTTGGTGAAGTCTAGTAACAGCATCAGACTTTTCAGAACAACCTGATTTTCATGTTACAGATGTGTCAGCATAAGTATGGACGCACTAATCATTCTGGTATAATTAACTGCCTTGTGAACTGTCTCATTAGCGTGGGGAGATACTGATGAATAATTTGTCATATTCTAATTATTCCTTTCTTACCCCCCCCTTTTTAAAAAAAACAAAACATAATTCTAAGCATTTAACTTGCATGGTGTTAAAAAACCATTTAGATCCTTCCAACTTTTCTGAAGGGTTTACTTTATGCAAAGTGCTGAGAATTAAGGTGGCTGTGGAAATATCTGCTCTGTGATGTTGCAGCAGTGCACGAGGTGCATCTGCCACGTACACCATGGCTCTGCTCCATGGGGATAGCATTAAGCTGTCCCAAGAAATTGCACTCATGCCCTGAATTCCTCTTCTACTTTTGTTCTTATTTGGTCTGAAAAGTGTGTTGAAGTGGGGGCATGGAGTAAGTAAAAATGTGTAAGTGTGCTCTTGTGCTTGGTTATATGCAACGCTTCCCACGGTGAGGCATTTTCACCCTTGTAACAGCTTCACCAGAATAGCACCACTAACTACCTTCCCATCCTTCAGGGCTCTCACACACTCTGTGCAGTGCTAGACACAAGGATTTACAACACTATGCAGAAAAATTTGATCCAGAAGAAGAGAGATAATTGCAGCACTCACACTGACTACTTGGGCAGGGATAGGGACGAAAGGAGGGACAGCTCACTGTTCATGGAAGGTGGAGGGTTTGCAGGTTGTCTGACTCTCAAGACATCTGGTACTGCTCAGCTCTGTGGGTGAAAATGTGAATCTCAACATCTTGGAGCACGACATTTTCCCTAAGGGTAAATTCTCTTTAGCTCTGTCTCCCAGACAAATGGATGAGCTGAGGATTTGCTCTTTGTAGTTACATTGCAAACAAAGTTTCTACTACTTTCTTTCTCTTTATTCTCCATTTTGAAGCAGAAAAAGCATGGCTAGCCCTAAGGATTCAAAACAAAACTAATAAACTTCATATTCACTGTCCAAGAACCAAAGAGACCTTTTATCTAAAGAAAAAAAATAAAAAGAAAAAACCCTGGGATTAGGGGTCTTTCATAATCTTGCTTTAGGAACAGTGAGAGTGACTTGAGAAAATTCATCAGATCCATTTCTTTTTCCCTAAACTGAAATTCATTTCTGTCACAATTTTCAGTCTCAAAGCTGTTTAACATTCCCCTCAATGTAAAATGTTTCTCCTGGAGTCTCAGAAGTCCAGTTCTCATTATTACTACCATGACCCTACCCTTTAATTAGTCCAAAGAGGAAACATTTTATTTCTTAATGTCCCTTTTGTAAGTCTGCTGAGCACAAAATTCAAAGAAATAGATAAAGAATTGCTTTCTAGCTACAGGCTTTGTTTTCATCAGCCATAGTCCAAATTTTGCATTCTGGCATTGACTGAGGGTTCTGAGGTGCTAATAATTCAAATCAACCTTATGAAGCAGAGAAAGTGCTTTCTGTGAACTCTGCCAGTATCCCAATCGTTTCCTTTTTTTTCATCCTTCCATACTTCTGTGTGTTTCTGGGAGGTTTTTTGGTATGTCCCACTTTTTCATAGTCAATCTGAAAATGCAGAAAGTGAAAATTCAGTGGAATGGAAGAACAGCAGGTCAAGAACAGAAAAGTTAAAAGCCTGACTCACCTGTGTTTATGCACATATTTAATCTTTGTGAGGAAATTCAGTATTGTGAGGCAAAAGCAGAGACCACGTGGGGGAAATGCCTTCCAGCACCTATTCATCCATCTCTGCTATCCCTGAGCCCTGAAGGGGATGGTTATCAAATCAGTTTGCTGGAGTCATCCCTGTTTGCATTCAGCCTGTTGTGGCAGCCCATGCAGTGACAGGAGAAAGGCAATTTCTGTAATATATTCATGGCTCTTTAGAAAGCCAGCACAGTCATGCTATTAAAAGAAAGATGCAGGACCTAGGTGGGCTCCATCCTGAAGCTGAATCCACACAGGTTTAGTGTGACTTCAGTCTCTGCATTTAACTTTAACCCACTGTGATTCATTTTCTCTGAATGTAATTGGAATAACAGTGCTGCCCTTCTTCACAGGGAGCTTTGGAGGCTTATTTTTTAGTGAGGTTTATTGAGTTGGGAAATGTCACAATGATACACCATTATCCTCCACATGCCTCTTCAAATCTGCTGCATCTCACAAGTGACCCATGTTAATGACTGGAATGGTAAATGGTGTTCCTGGTTAATTTTTTTTACATTTCTTGGTGCTTTTTAATGAAGGTTTATAGAATTGTTTCAGTAAAATACCCAAAATAAATAAACAGGTGTTAATGCAAGGACATTTATCCACCTCTCTCTCCTGTATTATTGTTTGTTTTATATTAAGGCACTCTTGTTTCTGGCAGGGACTGTGACTGCCTGTACAGGAAAGTTTATAATGCAATCAATGAACTTCTAGAAAAGCTTGTGTTGAATATTTTCATCACATGGAATACTTAAGGTTCCCAGACAACGAAATATCCCACTTTAATTTAAATGTATGCTGTTCCCAGAAAGGATAAATTGAAAGGTAGACTTGAGCATTTTCTCAAAAGAGAAGCTTAGCTGCTCTTTGGAACAACCTTTTCTTTTTTCCTTCTCCAAGACAGAAAAGTTTTGACGTCCAGGAGCGCACAGACCTCTCTGTGTCAGGTGTCCTGGCTGGCAGAGCAGGCTGCTGCTCCTGGCTGTGGCACCTCCAGCTCTGTTTGGGGCAGTGCAGCACTGTCAAACAGCAGCTATGTCCCTGGCAGTGAAATTGGTCTTCAAATGCAAGCTGTCATCCTTCCATGAGTGATTGGCTGACGTAACAGAATTGTGTTACGTGGAAGGCAGTTAAGATGATCTTTTCATGCAACTTCTGTCCTTAAATAATCAAATAATTAATTTTTTCTAATCTTTGGGGGCATTTAGGTTGTTACTGTTGTAAATAAATAGGCAATAAGTACTTTCTTGCTGTGTCCTTATCACTGAGACTTTGCCAATATACTTGATAAAAAATGGCATCCTGGTTATCATTACTGTAATAATCTGTTTGCTCTGAGAATTTCATGATGGCTTTATTTATAGCTTCAACATAAAAGTACATCCTCAGGTGATAAGACAAGCTTTAATAGAATAATAGCTGGGAAATATGCAGCTGAAGCCTACTGGAAACTTTGAATTCTGCCCTGTATCTGACTATTCAGTGCATGTCTAAACAGATGGAAGGAAATTTATTTTTCATTCCCTTTTGTGTTTTGATTTGCAGGCTGGAATTGTTTGTCATAGCAATCCTGCCTATGTAGTTTATATCACCTATAGTTATTTCCCAGTTGGTTGCTGTGGAAACAAATGTCACATCAAAAGCACAGGGCTGCATTCCAGGTATGAGAGATGCAACACGTGATCCCTTGAGAAAGGCAACGCGCTGCGAGAGGGATTTGTCTGGCAGATGATTGATGTCTGGACTCTGTAGTTTGGCCCATTTGTGCCCAACACAGCACTAATGACAGAGAACAAAGATGGATTTAAACCACTTTTACATGCTTTTTTTCTTTTTTTTCTCCTGTGGACAGGTATTGTTAGGACAGCTTTAAGTGTCCTTCAACTCTTTCTTGTCATATGATGACCCTTGGGAGCTGATCTGACAAGGAGAGAGCTGTCTTTAGCATTACCTCAGCCCAGCTCCCCAGAGAGGTTTGTCTGCATAGAGGGGATGATCAAGGAGTCAGTTTGACTTGTTCATCATGCTGCAGGAGAGCTTCAAAGAGAACACAGGCACAACTCTGCCTTTTGCTTTTCTGAGCTGAAAATCTGTCGTTTGGGTCCACTGGGTAATACTCAGCTGGTGAGACTGTGATGTGGCAATTGCTTACCCCATACAAATGGGTCAACAGGAATTATTACTAATTCAAATAGCATAACAAATTTATCAAGTACCTCTGGGTAGAAAGAAAGAAATATCTGAAGGAAGGCTACTCTTTCCTTCTGTTAAAAGCTAAGAATGAAATGTACTGAATTGTCATTTCAAACCAATGATTCTTTCAAAGTACAGGTAAAAAGGATAAAAGGGCATTCAACCAGAAAAAAACAAACAAACAACTAAAAAACCCTAACACCCACCCCCATCCCCCAAAAAAGACAAGAGATGTTTTGCAGACACAAATGAGTGGCAGATACATTTGAGATTACTTCAGATAATGTAATTTGACAGGTTTGTTTCTGCCAATAAACTGAAAAAAAATCCTAACGGAAAGCTTTAGTTCTCCTGCTTCTTCCTTGGTTTTACTTAGTCCTGTGGCACAGTGATACTTTAAACATCTTTGGCAATATTTTGTGATAAAATCCTCCAAGCAGCAATGCTTTTTATTGCCTCTGTAGATTACACTGAAGCCCTTTCACTTCTTTTTCAGTCCTCTATCCCATAACTATCAGACTCTATTATTTTAATAACATATTCTATCCCTCGTTGACTTCATCTTCTTTTTTTTTGTTTGTTTGGAGGTTGGTTGTTAGTTTGATTTTTCGTTGGTTTGGTTTGGTTTTTGTTGCAAGGTTTCCCTGAGTATAAAATGCTCCCTGACAGATGCCAGACAGTCCTGATCCACCCAAGTACTGTGCAGCATCTTGATCTTTTTTTGTTTCTTGCACAGCCTTAGCAATTAAGCTTGATTAATTTTTTCCAAAGCCACCGGGAATTAAATGGTTACAGGTAATTATGCAAATGTTTTAACCACATTTTGCTTATAGGATAAGTTCATTGAAATAAAGACATCCTTGTTTGTACAATGGAGTTCATACTATGAGGTGTTAATCAGTCATTAGGGCTTTAAATGTAACATTTAAAAGTATGATGATGTAGAATATTTCTGTTTTCCATAGAATGAGTGAACACCAATTACAAACAGTGCTCATATAATGGTCTTTCAGAATTCTCCATTCCAGTTCTTTTTATTTTAACTAAAAAATAGAAGGGAAAAAGAGCTTTTTATTACTAGTGAAATTTGCATAACCACCCCTGGCCTCACCAAAGGCTGTAGATGGATGTCAGGGGTGAAAATGGATCTGATGCAAACTTCTTGCCCACCAACCCTCATAGACTGTGTTTGCAGCAGGATTTAGCATTTTGCAGAGTGGCTGCAAATTTCAAACTCTGGAATGGGACACTTAGAGGAGTTTGTCTGGCTTTGCTGTCTGCAGTTCCTTTACATGAAATGCATTTGACTCTCAAATTCTGTCCTTCTGGATGAGTTCAGAAAAAGTATGAACAGTGTCTTTTTATTTACTGCACATCAAAATTCTTAAATGTGAACTTGAGCTTTAAATTTGTCTTTGTGTGTGGGTTTTTTCACAACATGTTTCTGAACCCCACAGGAAGATTAATAACTGAAGGGAATCATGCTAGCTCTCCCAGAGAATGACATAGCTCTGGTGTTTGCTTGACTGCTCCTTCTCCCCAGTCACCTGTGTTTGCTAATGCCAATAGTTGTGCTGTTCCTAATTACTTTGTTTGGTGTTCCAGACTGGTGTTGCATCAAATTATGAGCTTGTTTGTTTGTTTTCTGCAGGAGTTCTCTTGTAAATTAGCCACAGTTAATGGGGAGTTAAACCATTCTCAAACTTGACTCTCAAATTCACCCAATAGGGAAAAAAAATACCTTTAGAGCCAATTGACTGTTGCATAAACATGCCCCAGGGATAACCCAGAGTGACACATGAGGAGTGGTGGCCGTCAGGGAAAGAAGTTATTAAAAGTATTTCATAACTGGCAAAGTACAAATCAGAGCCTTTTCTGACCCTTTCAAAAGTAATTGCCTCCCTTCAGTGCACTGGGTCACGCTGTCTGATTTGTTGGTGGCATTTAAAGATAAATATATCAACTTTTTGGTCCATAATCTCACTGTGGTGCTCCCAGTAGAATACTGAAGTTGGAAGTAAGGAGGAAAGATGAAGTTATACACAACTCTCCAGCAATTTGTGTCTTAAATTTTCTCTCTTGAGTTACTGGGAACTGGATCAGGCACAGAACCAGCTGGAAATGAATGAGCTACAGACTTCTCTGAACCATTGTCCAAAGCTGTAGCTGATCTTCATTCTCTAATGTCCACAGGAGTTGCCTGTCTTTTAGTACCTCATTTTAGCTTGCATTTTTTGCCAGAGAGCCCAAAACATGATAACAGTGTTCATTCAGTGTTCCTAGGCCTTTCCAGAGTAGAGATACAGTAGAAACTTAAACCCAAACAATCTCTAACCGAGAAACCTGGATATGCCATCAGTTCAATATATAAAATATACATTGGCTGTCATGGCTGATAGTGTCATTTAACATCTAAGTCTCATTTTGCAAATGGCAGAATTTTAGAGTTGGTGTAATCATGTAAAATTCTTAGCCTTGAAGCAAACTGAAAATCCAGATCCATTTGAAGGTTTATCTGTTGCTGAATTAAAATCCTACCTCATATTCAGAAAAAAAAGCCCCAAGGGTTTTTATTATGAACTAATGTTTTTTAGCATGTGTGCCAGCTTCACTTAAATATCTTTCTCAGCTACTGTCAGCAACCTCAAACTGTGAAAACTGTCCTTTTACTTTCCAATTATGAGTAAGCTGTGACATACAGATTTTCTGCAGCACTGCTGCTGCAACACTGCTCCAGATTCCTCGTGCAAGTTTACAACTGTTTAAGATACTTGCAGTATAAAGTGAACATCTAATGTGTCTGTAAGGTTTAATGTTTGAAAACAGTGTCTTGAGTCCTGGTTTTAAATTTCTCAAGGAGAGTTTAGTAGGAATCTCTTCCCTATCTTGGGTTTAAAAAAAAAAAATTTACTGAATAGAATCACAAAATGTAGGATAGGTTACATCTTCAGATTTGTCAGCTCATGCACCACTGAGAAGATTCTTTTTAAGTTAATGAATCATAGACTTCATAAACTTAACATGTTTTCTACTCTAGTCTCTTCTACTGTTCAGTTGGAAAAGGTTAAGTATCAGAGATGGTTAATTCAAGCCCAGATCATTGGCATGGGCTTTATAGCTGTACTTTTATTAAAGTAGCAGTTTACAAAGGATGGCATAACAACATGAACAACCTCAAGATCATTAACTGAGAAATTCCAGCAATTTAGTTTTGAGGGAAAAAACCCATGTAATTGATCAAAATGGGGATAACCCCATACTGATCAAAATTAGGAGGTTTATAATTGTGATAAGACTTCAAAATATTACAAAAATATATTGTGAACCAAATAAAGAAGGAACACTGAAGTTAAATCATTCAACGTAATATATTTTTTATTTTTATTTTCGTGGGAAACAAACATCTATGTTATAGACTGCTGGAATCAGGTAAGTAGTTGTAATTCTTTCCCTCTCTCTCCCTTTCCCTTTTGTTTTCTTTCACAGAGGCACAAAATCATAGAGTTTAGAGGAGATATCTGATGGTCATCTTCTCCATTCCCCCTTCTAGTGCAGCCTGGGACAGTGTTAGCCTTCTTTGCTGCAAGGGAATGTTGTTGGCTTGTGTAAATGATGGGTTTTCCCTTTTTCTTTGTTTTTTTTTCTCACTACAGACAGTGAAACAAACAAACAAAGAAGCAAAAAAACCAAAGGCCAGCTTTTAAAGAGATGTCAATTACTTCTCTAAAAAGACATTGACCTGGTAATTATTATCTGAGTAGATTGTTTTAGCCATAAGGATACTCATAAATTTCAAATACTGTATTAACACTCCTCTGACAAGGAAGTGCTTCATTTAGCTGTGTCACTTACTAGCTTATAACATCCTTTGAATAAAATATGTGCTCTAGACTAGTGACAAGGATAAATCAAGGGGTCTTAAATCACGTACCTGATGGATCTCATGAGTCTTTCTCTAGGTCACCAGATGCAGCCCCAGATAGCAGAGATAACTTCATGAACACAAGTTACAAGTATTAGTTCTCTATTTAATGGCCTCTGGAAAATAATTGAGTTTATTTCAGGAGAGTTTTAGGTGTTTATAGCTCATAAGTATTTACACTGGAGAAACTTGCAGTTGTATTCTCTTCACCCTGGATGACTGAGGAACAATTAAATCTAGCTTCAATTAATTAAAAAAAAATAAAAGAAAAAGAAAAAAAGAAAATCAGCCAGAAGTCTTACAGAATTACAATTTTTATTAAGGCCTTTGTCCAAATTCTTGTAAAGGGTCCTTTTTGCACTTGTTTCTGTGATTAGTTGGAAGATAAATGATTTCACTTTTGTGTACATCTAAGGTGACGTTATAATTTATAGAAATGCCAGTGCAGTGAAATAACCCAAACACAAATGAATGTAATGACAATTCCTATGTAATTACTTCAGAGCTGTCACTTTTCTATGTGTGCCCAGTGCATTAGTGCATAACAAATGTGAAACAGCCCAGTAATCAATATTCCTTGTCAAGTACAACTGTATTACCAG
Organism: Nicator chloris; assembly: GCA_013400495.1. NCBI lineage: Eukaryota > Metazoa > Chordata > Aves > Passeriformes > Pycnonotidae > Nicator > Nicator chloris. The sequence goes on from WAAE01004650.1 coordinate 101,360, forward strand.
GGACTTATTAGCATGTTATTCTTTCTGATTTCTGTTTTCTATATATTTAATTATTTTAAGTGCATTTAATTTCCATTCTTAACATATAACACTGCACTTTCAGTTGGATCCTTAGCAAGTTCCGGGCAGAGTGACTCCTTTCTTTTGCAACCTGTTTTTAAAATCTTGGTAACAAACCATGTAATTTACAGCATGCAATGGGACACAGAATTCTTGCTGAGATTCTTCTTGTTAACCCAACATGGACACAGGCTGTGCTGGATTGCTCAATTTCGTGTGTGGTCAGTGTATATCAGAGGAAAAAACAATAGCTGCATTTACTGAAGTGCTGCATTGAGTCACTGAAAAACAATTTTGTGATGAACTCTTTCATCAAAGTTAGGCAGTGTCTTACCAGCCTGTCTAAACTTCTCTCTGTGATAGCTGGCTGTTTCATACAGTGCATTTTTTCTGTCTGTGAATCTGGAGAATGTGATCTTGTTTCATCAAACATTCAAATCCATCGCATTCTGGAATAGATGTAGATTAGAGAACGACCATAGGTCTGTAATCCATTCAATCCCCTCAAAATTGTCTCTCTTGTAGCTGCTGCTCAGTTTCTATTTATATCAGGGTACTGTCTACAGTGTTAAAGGACTTGGAATTTAGTATTAGTGAGAGATACAGAATCATATCCCAGCCCATATCCTTTGACTTCACATCCTAATTTTTGAAATTAGGTTTTTTTCTGGTGCTTGCAGATGGGTTAGCACTATTACCCATCAAGTATTATGTTACTGTCATAGAGAAGATAAGACAAATGTTTAGACAACAAATAAAGAGTGTGAATTATTGAGTGGAATGGCTGAAATTCAGTAAATATATGGTCTGCTTTATTGTACAAAGCAAACAAAACAAACACTGAACCTGAGGCTTTCAATAGTCCACACGCTCAAATGTGTTTTGCCTGGAAAAAAACAAACAAACAAACAAAAAACACAAACAAACAAAAACAAACAAACAAACAAAAAAACCCCAACAATTCAGCCAGAAAATTCTGGCTTTCAGCTCCCTTTGGGACTCATCCTTTTGGCCTCTGCACCTAGGTCTTATTTCTCTGGGTTTTTTGTTTTCTTTCTTGTTACCCATGTGGCACCATACAGTGAGCAGAGACACACCCAGCAGAAAGTTCTAGGGAAAGCATTCCTCATCAAAATAAAATGGGCTAGAAGGAGGATGGGAAACAGTTCCAAGATCTTGAAGACTTGAGGCAGGCAAAGAGGAAAGGACCTAGCTAGATCCAGGAGGAACACCACAGGGTCTTGAAGCGCCACCAGGGAAACAAGTGAACACTGATCTTGGAGAAACCATCTCCCACAGATGGTAGTGAGCTCTGGCACTAGCACAGGTAATTTTCATAAAGAAGAGAACTCAGCAGCCATGGAAAATACTGAGATAAGTTGTAAATTTCTCAATATTTGCATTATACTTGGAGTTTCTTTCTTATGATTTTATATTCTGTGTATCTTGAAAAGCTTGAGCATCACGTTTTAGACTTGTAACTGATTTTTAACTTCCTGGAATTTTCTAAACAGAAAGCCAAGAACTATTTTTTTTATACAACTAATTGATAATTTCTATTTTTGCTAACATTCTTGTAGAAGGGTGTTTGTATATGTGAAATCTTATTTCACTTTAACTTATTCAGTTAAAAAGTGTCAAGCTCAGTTGAAACTGGGAAAAAATATATTTTACCTGAAAAATGCTGTCTGCCTCTATAGGCAAGTTGTTTTGTTTCTCAAGCACAAGAGATGGTGAAAAAATAGTGGGAAAGAAGCACATTATGACAAAGTGGGAAAGAAGCATATTATGACAACTGAAGCAAGGTGTTTAATCTGAAAAGGGAAAATCTACCCACTTCCAAGTGTTTCTGCTGTGAATTGCACAAAACCTTCCCAGAAGATAGGGAAAAGATGAAATATGGTTTCATTATATGGGAAATCAATGATCACTGCACACATGTCAAGATACATTTGGAAACTCCATTTTAACCACATTTCTGGGTTTTGTTTTACTGTTATTTTTTATGCTTTACTTCAAATGAAAATTTATAAAAGGGCCAGCACTAAAGGTACAGGGTAATTTATTTACGTGCCATATACCTCAATGGAAACACTCCAGCTGTGAGTGACTTTTGTCAAAGAACAAGTTGAATGCATGATTTGATCCAGAAAGGAAAGCTGTGTGTGTAAACCCCAGAATGGAAAGCTGTGTGTGTGTTTGTGTGTCCCGTGACCCACAGGATCCTAGGGGAATACCCAGGTGTGTGAAAACATGTCTGTGGGACCTAAGGTGAATTCATAGGCATGACTGGTGCTAGGAGATGGAGGATCCTTCCAGGAGGGCAGGGAGGTGGTAAAAAGCATCACACAAGCTGTTTGCCCTGTTGAGTAACTTCATCAGCATGAGCTCGTGCTGATAAGGTAGGGAAACAATCTTTTCCAGACCCCAAATACATCACTGGCGTAGTGCACAAAGAACTATGTAGAATTAAAGCCTAGGAAAAAAAGGAACCTAGGTATGTGGTGGGTTTACACTAACCCTGAATCCTTCAGTAAGGGGAAGAACTTTCTCAGAATATCTCTGCAAAACCCAATCACATTTCTGTTAAGATGCTTGCACTGATCAGTCCTGTCCTTCAGCCTGGGTGGGCTGAAACTGCAGCTCAGGGGCTCACCTGTCTCCCAGGTGCTGCTCCAGGCTGCTGAGGCTGATGTGACCTGTCTGCAGGAGCTGCAATCACCAGAAGTCCTATCACAGGGATGTTGGGAGAGCCTGTAAGACACAAAGTTATACTGGATGTCTTAAGGCAAAGAGAGAACCAAGGCTCTTTAAATTCTAGGGCTTTCAAAGGGTTGAATCTCCCCAAGTGGTTTGTGGCCAGCAGAAAGCTCTGGGTCAGACCCTGCCCCAGGAGGAGCTGGGGCCAGCGCCCTTCACTGGTGTGGGGAGACATCTCTCACCCCATGGAAACTTCACTAGCACAAACCTCTGTCTGGCATCTGAAAATGTCATATCTCTACTTTTCCATAACTTATGTTGGCATTCAAGCCTTAAGCCGTGCACATTATAGAGTTCTTAACTATAGTGAGACCATTTGGCAATGCTGCTATGCCATCATACAAAAAAGCCAAGTTAACTTGCTACCTTGCTACCTTGGTAAAGCTTGAAGACAGTTTCTTATTGCCCTTTGCGCTGATTATGTAAATGTTTGTTGTCATTATGTTAAAAAAGGGATTTTTCCAATCCTCTTCTTAATAGTTTTGTTAATCCCCACCAACATTACTGGCAAACAAAACATGCATTTTGATATATTCAGGGACTTAATGACAGAGTCTGGAGGGATTTCAGATGTCTATATTTTTGGGGTAGACAGCTTGAATTCACTTTAAAAATAGTTTGCAATTTTTCAGAAGGGGCTAAAAATCTTCCTTCTTTTAAGTGTCTCATGCTAAGCATTCAGAGTTATGTTCCAAAACATTACCCATTCACGTGTGGAGCATAAAATCACCCTTCCTTTCCTATGAGCTCCAGGTTAAGTAACCAGTGGTTCTGCATAACCAGGGCAGTATGTAGTTGAGAGACCAGATTTTTAGCAACAGGTCAAAGTGAGCATAAATCCTGTAGCCCCTGAAACAAGAAGGCAAACACCGAGGCAGAGGTGAGCCTCAGTCTGAATGACTCTGATCTCCTGCAGCCATTTCAGCCTCAGTGCTGTGGGAAGCAACACAAACAACACTTCCAGCCAAGCTGCCAGCCACGGCTGCAGAGAAGCCCATTGCTACAATGGGCAGGAAATGTTGGTGTTGGATGGCTTTTTCTTATTTGTATCTGCAGCCTCCATCCCCATCTCACCATAGGCTGCTTGAGGCAGGGAATTAGTGTGATTTCTGAGTGGTTAAAGCCATTTGGATTTCAGCCCTGTGACCTGTAACTTGTTCAGGGTGTCCATAACTGGCTGGCAGTGCCTGGCCTGTCAGACCTTATTATTTAAAAGGGATTACAGGCACAATACTATCTCACATGGCTGCAGAGGCACTGATGAGGGGTAAGTGGCTGTGATCATGTCATGGGCTGCAGGAACAGAGCTCGGGGTGTCACCACTTAGGGCACAACACTGCTGAGCAGCAGGAACCACGGGCTTTTAGTGGGGTTGTCTTGTGGAAGTGACTGATGCCTCTAGACAGAAGGACTCAGTAGAGCTGTAATCAGGGCTGCTCTGAATGCCATGTGCCTGTCTCATTCTGTCAAGCCTTTCAGCAGGAACTGAGTAAATCTATGCTAAGCTGTAAGATTTTGCAGTTATGTGGTAGCTTGCCCCCACAAGAGGCCCAAGACAATCATAATCCCATATTCTCCAACCTGCCCCTGAATGCCCCCTGTGGAATGAACTGCACGAGCCACAGAGGGTCAGAGAAAGGGGAATCGAGCAGCTTGACTTGGTCTGTGCTCCTTGGGAACGTGCAATGGGCTCTGCAGATGAGTTGATTTTCCTTGCAGCAATATCAGCCCCTCTGTTGATAACACCCACTTTATGTCCATGCAGTGGCCCATGATTTCTTTAGGAGATGATTTTACTTTCCCACCCATCAGCTGGCTCAGCAAGTGAGGATGTCTTTACAGGAAAAGGAAGTTTATCTGCTAGGTTAGGATTAAGCTGCAGGGGACTGCAGTGGGATGGGACCTTACACAGACATGGAGAATATTCTGCCTTCCTAAGTCCAAACAGCAGCTGCAATGGAAAACAGGTATGGATGAAAATAATAAAGCAAAGACATTGTTGAACACATGGAACAAGCAATGAAGTTAGAACTGATGTAGCACTAGTAAGTGTTTATAAATGGCTCTTGAATATTGCTGACGGACAAGGAGTCAATACAGTGTGCTGTTAAATTTTCTGTAATCTAAATGACAGGTGACAGTCAGGCACAAGTGAGGGCACAAGTTTTCTGGATAGGAAAAAAAACCTGTGGCTGCAGCAAAGCCAACAATGCAGGAGTTTTTTAGGAGCAGGAACCATATACTCCTGTATCTCACTGTATCTTTTCCCCACTCTTGGAGATGATTTTGCTGTGGTAGTAGGAATCCTTGGGCTGGCAAGTGTCATGTCTGGTACCTGGCAGGGTCCTCTGTGAACCAAAACCAGTGCTGAGCTCTACCTCTGCTCCACAAAACATCCCAGTATTCGGGAGCTTGAAATATAAAACAAGTAAATAAACATTTTAAACTATAATGTGAGAGCATCCTCTATTCCCACGTTATATAATTGCAACAGTCTTGTTTTATTAATAGTATCAGAAGGAAACAGCTGGCAATTGTGACCCCTCCCCTTGTTGCTCTTCCTTTCCCTCCTCTGTGTGTCACAGTACATGGAAAACCTTCAGACAGGCAAGGAAAGAGGAGCAATTGAAAGTGCCTTCATCCATACCAGCAATCTCCATGAACTGAGCACTGAACCTAGAAATACACAGAGCTCTTTTTGATGGTGATCAATCAGGGAAACAGCAAATTGTGCACAAGTTTTAGTCTTTTTCGCTGATGGAAAGGATTTTGACATGAGGAGTCCCAAGGTACCCAAAACTTGCCACTGTTAAAGGGGTAAGCAATAACTGCTTTTAATTCTGCTACAAATATTCTGCATGGCTTTGAGAAGTCTGGGAACAGGCCTGGGACTCGGCAACAGAATTACAGGGGTTTTTCAGGTCTTTCCCCCACTGATATCTCATCTTCTGTGAGAGGTGGTTCCTGTGCTGCCTTCTCTTGACACCTTTTTCACACAGTCAAATTTCTCACTGTCTGTGTGATCAGTAAAACTTTCTGTGGTACCTGGACAGGTGCCAAAGGCACTTTGAGAAGCTCTGTTAGAGTATTTCTCAGACTTGACCTAAGAGGAGAATCATCACAGATTTGTTCACAGCACCAGAATTCTGTCTGGAGGACATTTCACAGTCTAGTTAATAATGTATGTTCATGAAAGATATATCAGGGCTATGGGGAAATTAGCCTGTAGTCTTACAGCACATCTGGCAAAACCACTGAGTGAGCTTTGGAGAGAGATAAAAGAATGGGTTAAAATAATATATCTATAATAACATATTTTGTACGTGGCATAAGGAAACTGCTTAGTGAAACAAAAAAGGACCACATCCACATTGGACACATGCAATGTGAAGAATTAACATCCCAAAGAGCAGAAGAAAGTTTGTTTCAACCAGGTAAAATTCTGCAGACTTAGTTCACCCATTGGGACTATTTTTCTTTTTTTTTTTTTTTTTTTTTTTTTTTTTTTTTTTTTTTTTTTTTTTTTTTTTTTTTTTTTTTTTTTTTTTTTTTTTTTTTTTTTTTTTTTTTTTTTTTTTTTTTTTGTCACAGTGCTTGGTTTCATTATGATGTTTACTCTCTCACAAAACTTTAGCATCTCTCTGGAATCAGCTGTAGTGTGAAAATCTTCTAATACATGAAGTACCATCAAAAGAAGCATCTTTTAACTTTGGCTGCACTTACAGGTCATCAAGCAACCTCACAACATCACAAACGTACAAAGATCTAAAATTTTAATCCACAGTTTATTACAAGGATGATATATTCCCATGGTATACACAGCAGAGACACATTTAATACCTGCTTGTATTTCTTTGCACCTTTTTGGTACCAGACCATAGGAATATGCTGCAAATACCATGATTACAGTTATGATAATGCCAACATGAAATGCATCACTTGAAATTTGCCAATTTCCAGGCTCCTTGGATAACCTGGCGGTGGGATTCATTTCTTTCACCAGAGCAGATTGACAGCCACAGCTCTAGGAAATGGAGGGGAAAAAGATGTTTCATTTTGAAATGCAGTGTTTTGTTTTGAAACATGTCAGTGCCACACTTTCAGAGGGGGTCTGGACCTTTGACAAGCTCTCTGTTGGTGGGATGATGACAATGCCCTCAAGCTCTTTGCTCTGTTCCCTCAGCTGTTCTCGATCAGGAGGGGCCTCTACAACACTCAGTTTGTTACCCAGGGTCAATGAGCAAGCTGTGGCTTATGAGATATGAGGAAAAGTGGAATTGATGCTCTGCATAACCTGCTCAATTTGTCTTATGATTGTGAGGGAAATTATTTCATGGTACAGTTTCTCCCCACCCCTAATGCCATGTCCCTGTGAATACCACTTAGGCATTTTGATCTTTCTTCTTTAACGTCCTCTAAAATTAAGGGACTGAATATGTCCAAGTTGCTGTCTCCCTAAAATTTTGTCCTCTCCTCTCAGGGAATTCATTTGCAAAATGGGCACACTTGGAGCTCTGCTGTACAGAAGCAGGAATTCTGGTGAGCAGAGGCACAAAGCAGAACATAACTTTGGTTATTACCCTCCCTCCAGCTTCCTCCTCAACACCTACAGACTTCAAACTCTGCTTCCTTCTCTTTCATCCCACAGCTGGATTTCAGGGGAGATTTCAAGACAAAATGCACAGAGTTTCGAGTCCCTTACACTGGAATATCTCAGACTGATAATAACAGCAACCTCAAAATATTAGTTATTAAGAATCACTCAATGTCAGAGGGAAATTAATTCCCAGAGCAGTGTTTGTAATAAAAATAAAGGTTTCTGGACAATAGAGAATAAAAAGCATAACCAATAAGGTCTATTGGAAGTTGTAGCCATGTGATTTTGTGGTTTTTTGTAAGATATGAAATAATGTCTGTTCAAAATTTGCAGATTTTACTATAGTCAGAATTTCTGATCATAATATTAATAATTGAAAAAAATTTAAATGAGAAGGAAGAAATCCTAAGACTTTTGATCACTCTGAATCATTTATTTTCTGCCTTCATGTTTACTTAGCTCTTGAAAGATTTGCTGCAGGTATGCAGCAAGGCTAGTTAATACAATTGTTGGCTGTGCTATAAATGAGCAAATAATTTCTTTCCTTAAGGAAGATGAAGCAAAGAATAAAATATGCACGTGTAAAAGATAATGAGCATTTAGACAACAGCTAATGAAACTCGAGCAAGGAGTGATGAATCACACAACTCTAGGTCATGGAGGAGAGCTGTTTAAATCATTGGTTTTTCAGTTTACTGTCAAATCTGAAAAATGAGGAGAAAATAATTGTTTCAAGTTAACCTCAAATGTGTTGTTTATCTGTAGTCAAAAAAAAAGAAAAAAAA